>JAUTXW010000628.1:0-235481 GCA_030620095.1 Kuschelorhynchus macadamiae
TTATGTACACATTACGACAGTATTGCTGACCTGCAAGAAAAAACTAGAAAAGAAATCAAATCAGTATTAAGTAAACATAATGGAGAGCTAACATATGAATCATTTCAGGAAATGACATATCTTCGACAGGTGATCGATGGTAAGTAGGTACTCATGATAGAGGATAAAACTTTAATATTAAATAAACATTAAAATAAATTATTTATGTTTAACATTAATATCAGTGGTGTATTTAAGGAGGGAATTGAGGGTTAAACTCTCTTTAATAATTTCATCTAGATATTTTAAGGCAAAGTTTCAACTCTCTAGATGTATATTCTAAATACGCCACTGGTTAATATGCAATACTTTTTAGGCCCTTAAGTAAACTGTTAGGATTTGTTAAAAAAGGTGAACTATTTGGCAATCATAAAGTAAAAAGAATTAACCACGACTTTGCTATTTTAAGTAGAACACTGAGATTATCTTATATCACTACGGGTTGTAGTAAATTTAACTCAGTTGGCTTTGAATCCTACCAAACTCACACCCGCTCGGGGTCACACTGAACTAAACACAGAGGGCTCTGAATTCAATTGCCTTTTTCTTCTCAAATCTAGTCGTACAAAAGAGTAAATAGTTTAGACATTTATCTGAGGGTAACTCCTTCAAAATTATGAAATCTATGAAAATCCTGTTCGCTTTGCCAATCCTTCTAAAAGATACACATTTCTAAAATTTAAGTTCGACTATTTCACACATTAAAAGCAACCCAATGAAAGAATGATAGTGTACTATTTCAGCTAATCAAATCGTGATTATAGAGATAAAAAATACAGAAGCTGGTTTGTCTATTTCTTTTGACCGCTGTAATTTCCGATCTCTACAGTATTGAAATCTTTCAACTAATGGAAGCTTGCCATGACCGGCAAAACTGGAACAAAACACTTGCGATGTGCCACTGCAACGTAACTATAGTTTCGATGACATTTCATATTTGCCATAAGTTTATGAATTCGTTGTCAGTTTGTGATTTGGTACGTTAATGTGAAAAATCAATAATCAAATAAGCTGACGAAAATATTGACTACTTATTTAATTTCTTTTAATCAAAAATATTTTAGGCAAATTCGACTAGAAACTGTGATTTTTTGTTGTTGCAAATATTATTCGTAAAAATATATTTTACAATTTCAGATAAATTCGTCTTATCATATTATTACGAAATTACAGGGTGTTTTTTAATTGATTTTTAGAGCTCCCACTTGATGAAATTTTCCTTTGAATGTCCCAAACTTTGTGGCATGCTTTGTATAGTAATGTCTTTTTAGGTTGTATTCGTTGAAGGCTGAAAAGGATTCTTGATACACCAAACAGACAGAACAAGTACAACTCAGTCCACTTTTCTTGAAATGTCCGCCTTTCTTCACTCATTTGACGTTTTTTACCCGAAGTAGGAGCAATTTTTAATGTCAAGTTAGAAGAAACGAGTTTAATTCTCCGATAAAAATGTACACGACAAAACTAAACTTGCTCGTCTCTTATCATCTGTATCTCCCTATCATCTCTTATCGCACAGGTAGCAACTTCACTACTGAAGAATGTGTTTGTACATATTTAAAATTTCATGTTAGGTATTTTTTTAAATTTTATCTTGATTGTTAAAAATGAGGGATGTAATTTTTTGTTTCATTTTAGTACTGAAATTTAAGATAAATATGTGTTTGAAAAGTCTCAGTTTTTGAGATACAGGGTGTTGAAATAAAAAAAACTATAATAAAATAAAAATTTGACACCCTATATCTAAAAAAACGAAAGCTTTGCAGACACATGTTTATATCAACTTTTTAGTCCTAAAATGAGGTAAAAAATTACGTTTTTTATTTTTAGCCATCTATTGAAAATTACCCTGTATATTCATGTTAGATACGGGACCATAAAAATAACAGGATTTTACAATTAAACCAATTTAATTCAGAGTCACCAATGTTAAGTTGTAATAACTGAGTACAACTATCACTACGTTATATTTACTGTAGAGCATATAGAATATATAGCCATAGAATAATAATTAAAAGCAGAAAAAACGTTTCTAATACAATTGTAAAGAATTTGATCGTTTTTTCTTTTGACACGGTGAATTGTTTACACTTTAGCAAATCCTAGCGATTCAAATAAAACCATGCAACTTTTCTATTTTTGTTTTTTTGAACCTGTCTAAAATATAAATAGAAACTCTGCACAAAGCGTACTGTATAAAAACGATCCTGTTTTTCTTACTTTTTAGAAACGCTAAGGTTATATCCACCAGTTCAAGTTCTAGCGCGGTTTACCGTGAAACCGTACACATTCAGGGACACGGATTTTACAGTAGAAAAAGGAATAAGCGTTATAATACCAGCACTTGCTCTAGGAAGAGATCCAGAGTATTATCCTGACCCGGAAAAGTTTGATCCAGAGAGATTCAATGCAGAGAACAAAGCCAACAGAAATCCTTACGTGTATCTACCGTTTGGAGAAGGACCTAGGAATTGCATAGGTAACCGGAGATAATTTTTTTTAGATATATAATCTGAATTACCTAGAGACAATAATTAAAAACTACAGAGAGTTAATTTGAAATTTCGGCGTTTCGTGTTGTTGGATTCAAGATGACATAGCACTTTTTTTTTGAACCACACTAAATAATTACATTATTTATTTATTTATTTATTTATTTATTGACATATACAAACAGAACCACTGTTCCACTATAGTATCCGCTGAATACTAAAATCCTAGTAAACAAATATTAGCTTTTACTAAATTACCTAATTTTAACAAAAGAAAAAAAATATTGTTTTGATAATAGAGAGAAAAAAACTATTTTTAATTCTTAAACACATTACAGATATCACCAAAGTCCAATGTTTTAAGTTTCTACATAACCACCAAAATATACCTTAATTCTCTTCCTAAATAATGATAAGGACATATTGTATAAATCTATAGATTGTAAATTGTATTCATTAAAGTTTCGCATAACGCGACACATCGGAGAATTATAACCCAGGTTTGTTCTTTTATATGGGACTATAAAAGGATTTTGACCTCGAAACTGCCTAATCGGTACATTAAAATTTATTTTTAAGAGAAGTCGTGGAACATCCAAAAGGTGGTTTATCAGCTTAAATAATATTACGAAATCTGACAATACTCTACGTTGTTGCAGAGGAAGTATCCTAAATTGTTGTTGAATTTCTGAGTAATTATGATTAACTATGGGGATGTTAAATTTAAACGATAAGAATTTTAAGAACTTTTTTTGTACTCGTTCAATTCGTTCAATATGAACATTATATCCTGCAGACCACACGGGCGCGACAAACTGTAATTTACTATAAATAAATGCATAATATAGTGTTAAGAGTGCCTTAGGGCTTCTAAAATCTATACAATTGCGTTTTATAAATCCCAGCACCTTAAGTGCAGAGTGAATCATTTGATCAATATGCGAATTAAAAAACCACTTGCTGTCCATTATAACCCCCAAATCCCTCACTTCATTAACAACCCTAATAATTTTAGTATTTAAAGTATAACCAAAATCAAATATATTTTTATTTTTTGTAAATAAAATTTTATAGCATTTCTCGACATTTAAGGTTAAACTATTGTTATCACAGAATGTACAAAACTTCAATAAATCTTCCTGAAATAATTCACAGTCCTCAACCGATTTAATAACTTTAAAAAGTTTAATATCATCTGCGTAAACCAAAAATCTTCAGTGCAAAAATCAGGACTTAACACGATTAATAAAGATGTTGAAAAATAAAGGACCCAGATGGCGTCCCTGTGGCAGTCCTAAGGATAACAAAAATGGGTCAGATTTATGACCCAAGACCGATATTCTAGAATATCTTTCAGTGATATAAGATGACACCCAGCGACAGACAGACTCCGATGAAATTATCTTATAAAGTATTTTTGTTAAAATGTTTTGATCAATGCTGTCAAATGCTTTGCTAAAATCTGTATATATCACATCAACCTGTCGCTGTGACTCCAAGGCATCTTCAGAAAAGCATAGAAAGTTTGACTCTACTGACCTTTTTGTAAAAAAACCATGTTGTTCCTCAATAATTTTTCCTTTAACTTAGCAAAAAATTAGCTCATAAACAAATTTTTCTAGGACTTTTGCAAGAATATTTAATTTACTAATGGGCCTATAGTTTTTGATATCTGAGTTCAGTCCACCTTTAAAGATTGGAATGATATATGATTCTTTCCATTTTGAGGGAATATATCCAGAGTGCAGCGATTTGTTATATAAAATACACAAAGGTTCACAGGGAGAACTGGCACAGTTTTTTAAGAATAAGGGTGTCAGCATATCTGGGCCTGGACCCTTATTTACATGTAAGGAACGTAAAAGCTCTAAGATTTTTTCCGTACATAGGAAAATCGAACAGAAATCCCAATTATTGTGATTTGAATCTTTTACTGATGTTATATTATTAGATTGTTGTTTTTTATTATTTACTATAGAAATGTTCTTTAAAGGCTGAACAAATATTTTGCCCACCTTCAATGGTTTTATTGTTGTAGGTCATAGTGGCAGGAATTGATGAGTCAGCGCTTTTTTTCTGTGAAACAAATTTCCAGAGTTGCTTACTATTCTGCGATATATTATGTTCAGTATAATTTATAAAACTCTGATAATCATTTTTAATTAGCTGTTTGGATCTAGATCTTAACTCTCGGTATAAATTATAAGAATCCTGATCATTAAGTTTTTTCCACCTTTTATGTACTCTATTCTTTTCTTTTATTAGTTTAGTAGTAGTTTGTTTGAAGTATATTGGAAACCGACCACTTTTCTGAATTTGCTTAGGGACACGTTTTTCTATGGCACCGTACACACAATTATAAAATGTATCCAGAGAACTATCAAGGTTTTGTTTAGACAACAAATTATTCCAATTAGTATTACTTAGTTCATTATTTATAACCGCGTATGGTACCTTATAAAAATTATCTTTCGGTTCACAACAGTTATTTAAAGGCCATGTATAATTAATTGAAATAAAAAATTCTAATGCAGGATGAGATGGATCCTCTGGAGTTATTAGTGGGTTATTACTTTTACTTAAACTAGTTGCATTTTCTGTTACACAACATTAGATCTAAAATTCTACTTAGATTATTTCCTATATTATTAAACTGCATAAACAAAAATTTAGTAGATCTATGACATCTGACGACGCTTTATCAACATTCGTTGGTTGTAAGAAAGGTTCACAAGGTATATCTACCCATTGTACTACAGGCATATTAAAATCACCCATTATAAGCACTTTATAGTTTTATAATTTAATCCACTTGGCATTTAACAATGATGAAAAACAACATTGGGCGTATTCGTCATGACCAGGTAAATAAACACAACAAATGAATACTTGTCTAGAGTTATTATCCATCACTGAAATCCAAATGTCCTCCGCATCACAAGAGAGCTCCGGGTGATATTTTACGGGAAAAGTTTTTTTACAGCCATTAAGGATCCGCGACCATCCTTTTTTGTGGAACTTGATGTATCTCTATCGCGGCGGAAAACATTATATCTTGATGTAAATAATTCACTAATCAGGATCGTTTGGTTGAGGCAAGTTTCAGTGATTCCAATTATATCATAATCGCTGGCAATCACACTTTGATAGAACTCATTAGTTTTGGTCCTTAGACCTCTCACGTTTTGGTAAAAAATATGCAGACTTGGTATCAATCATTGAATATAGCATATATTATTAAATTGAAAGAAAATTGAAAATAAAAATTCCAGCAAAAAGGCCCCAAGAAAATAACACTTTACAATTTCTTTAATGATTCGGGATCTTTAATGTGAATTATCTTTGTTGTTTCACTTTTTCTAACAAATATGCTGCCATTCTTCACCCACACAAACTTATATTCCTTTTTTCTGGCTTCCTCCCTGATTTCTCTAAATAATAATTTATTTGTGTGGGATAGGTGTTCGTTTATGTAAATGGTATTGGAAATACCATCAATGGATATCCCCGATTTTTCAGCTCTTTTTTTTAGTTTGTAGGCGGATAAAATCTTATCGCCATCACCTTACGATAATTGGTTTATTTTTCGTATTACTTTCTCTGGTAGGTATTCGGTGAATATAATCAATAGCCAAAGGTTTGCAGTTAAGAAAGTTACATATCTCGCCAAAAGTTCCTGTCAGATTTTCATGCTCCCTTTCTGGTACACCCTACAGCTCCAGATTGTTAAGTCTTGTGTATTGCTCAATTTCGTTTATTTTGACAGATAGATTCGTCAAATCCCTGCGCAATTCCCGATTTTCAGTTTCCAGTTGATCAGTTTTTTTTACGTATGTATTTAAAACATTTAATTTTAATTCAAAATCTGTTACTTTATCACTACAAAATTGTGCTGACTCAACCAACGAGTCCTGTCTGGAACGCAGCATCTTTATTTCGTTTTTTAAAGAGATTAATACACTTTGAAGATCGCACTCGCTGCCAATTTTCGAAACCAGTTCAGAACCCCTATAGGGTCGACAGTTTTTGCACTTCCAAACGATTCCCTGAATCAACATTTCACTTCTCTCGGCCGGCAGCGCTCATAGTAGGCCCGCGCATCGACGATGGAAGCAAGACTGACATGAATCGCATTGAATTCCTCCGGTTTTTTTTGTTATTACTTGTTTAAATTCAGTGCAATTCGATGTCATTTTAAATTGGACTAAAATACCTGCAAGTTTTATCTTAATCCAATCAGACTCTTCCTCTGTACTGTTTGGTACTGGACAATAGCAAAGAACCTATTCAGCAACCTCGTCGACCTCTTTGCACCCCCTTCAAGTTAAGGACGTATAAAAGTGTTTGCTTAGCCTACAGTGTCCCTGTTAGTATTCCTTATCCTTTAATATTACCTCGAGAGGTACCCTGTCCGAGCGGGCTCAGAGCCGTGTATAGCGACACCTGAGTATCTGAACTCTTGTCTCTCCCATTTCTCCCTTAAAAGCATTCCGACTTCTCATTTATCGTAAGATTGATTGCCTTACAGGACAGCGACGAGAATGCTTCTGGGCCGCATGGATTGCCCTTTGCTTCTATCTATCTTCAATGTCTCTTAGTCATTTTTTACTTCTACGGTGTCTTGCAGAATCCCAAGTTTTTCTGCCTGGACGGCGGTTACCCCTTACCCCTCCGTGTTTGTAAATGTGTATGCTTACCCCCTTAAGTTATTATTGAAAATGAAGCGGAGGATGAGGCATTCGTTCAGTGTTCCATAAGATATCATGCGACAGCTCCCAGAAATACTCGGGCATGTCCCGTATCTTAGTTTTTCCACACCACACGTCAACGACCTGATTGCAGATATTTCTGCCTCACCTTTCAAAAATACGTCAAGAGGCGAAAATAACTTATCCCTTTTTTCTAGTATAGTGATGTTACGGGAATGGAATTGTATTTAAGATCTTTCTACATAAACTATAGATCCAGTTTATTGAAAATATAAATTTCTGTCTAGATTATTGCTGTCCCTATAAAAACATCGGACCTAAAAAATCACAGTTATTAAATAGTTGATAGGTAAATTTGTCTTGTATGAAAACCAGACTGGCTAATCGGTGTTTTATACAAAAAACTGTTAAAAATAATAATATGGTAACTGAATATTGATAACTCAAATAAATATACAAAAAAAAAAATAAATATAACTGCAAAGTCATTCTTCAAAAATTCAATTTTGAATTTAGATTGCAAAAATTAAACAATTTGGTCCATTGTTAACCAATTAAATAGAAATAATAGAAAGTGCAGGCAAATTAAACTTAATATTAATATCGAGATTATTTCAGAACCCAATAAATTAAACCATGTCAACTGAAGAAATATTCATTTTCCCCATTTTATAGTGATTGACCCAGACAGAGGAGGAAGTACTTAACTTTATTTCAAGTTTTAAAAATAAAATATCTGGCTTCGATGATTTAAATGTAAAAATAATTAAAAAGATTAAACATTATGTTTCTCACCCTCTTAGAGATTTAAGTAGAAATAATGAAGGTGTTTTTTTCCTAAAATATTTAAGACAGTTAAAGATCTCAGCTTACAAAAATAAAATAGTCACGATTACTTAGAAAACTACTGTCAAATTTCAATACTTAGCACTCCATCAAGTATTTTGGAAAGAATGGTTTTTAATAAAGTAATTAATTTTATGAATAAATTTAATGAATCTACATCCTATTATCCTTTAATTTACTTTTTTCGAAACATTGATGAGGGAAGACATGTAGTAACGATATTTTTTGATCTCTCTATTACGTTTGACACAAGAAATAAAGACTTTTTAATTTACAAACTTCGTATTTGACTGATCGAAAATAATTGTTAAATATAATGCTGAACAAGTGTGAAATCTGTGGGATTCAGGACTGTGTAATCAAAACAAAACTTATATTTTTCCCAACGTTTTGTTTACTTTATTGAGACTTTCTCAAGAGTCTGTAAAGAACAGCCAAAAAATTAATACATAACATTTATACAAAATAACTCACCAATATTGTGTATGGTTCCAAACTGCCAAAAAAAACTAAAAATCACATGGTAACGATACATATACACTTAAAAGTACCAAATCACAAGGGATTTATACTAAAACAGATTTTTTGACGACTGATAACTTTGTCCTTAATGTATTCATCTAAAATAAAAAAAGATAGTGAACGTTCGGAAGAAAGGTGTATAGAGATTGCTGTACCACAATGCTCAGTTTTGGGACCACTGCTGTTCATAATGTATGTTAATAATTTACATTTGAGTATACGATTTGGATATGTTACAATGTACGCTCATGACACAACTATTGTTGTAGCAGCAGATACCCTTGATGATCCCCATTTTAGCGTAAAAAATATATGATATGGAATCTTCGTGTCTATATGAACATGTTTAATCGAAAACTATTTCTAAGTAATTTTGAGCCAGAACTTATAGAGTTTTCAAAAAATGATAAATTTTGTGGGAACATATCTCGATTCTCAACTTTGATTTCTGCATCTTGTAGACCAAGTATGTGCTAAGTTAAATTCAACAACTTTGAATAAATACCTGATATGGGTGTACCAAAACTCAACATGCGGTTTAATAATCCACTTTTTATTGAATTTTTAAAATTTTTCAAAGAAAATAGAGAAAAAATTCTGCAATTAAAAGTGTAAGTTAAATTGTAAAAGCTGTAGGTAGGAATCTATACTTAAATGAAATGCCTGTTCATACGCCATAAAACATTTGAGATCTTTTTATGCTCAAGGCAGCGCAGAAGTTGGTTTTTCTTACCAGTGGTTATATTACAAGATTCACACCGAATAATTATTTTTATTTCAGGAAAACGTTTTGGCCTAATGCAGTCCGCCATAGGCTTAATCCAAATACTGAAAGATTTCAAGGTGAGCATCAGTCCAACTACGAAGATGCCTTTAACATTGAGACATGGCCTATTTTTGATGCAGCCCAATGAAACTTTATATTTGAAAATCCAAAAATTATAATTAGTGTTTGTTTTGTAATTAGTATAATTAATACAAATCTTAAACTACCTGCGAACATTTTTTAATTTGCCCTATCTTAGTTATCTTTTTTAAATTAAAACATATTCCTCTTAAAGGAAATCTGATTGGATGATATTTCCTTGAAATTAACAATAAATTGCATCTACATCTCCTACTTTAAAAATATAAAAATTGTCATACAAAAGGTAAATTTTTCTTGAAAAAAGAACAAGGGGTATAGTTATAGGGGCGTCTAGGTTTCAACGAAAATAAAAGCAATTAGTATACTACATTATTTTTTAAGACTATTTAATGCAACTTGAAACATGTAACAGCAATAACATTAGAAAAATTAACTACTATGCTAGCCGCAGCCGTCGATTTCTAACCCCTCAAGTTGCTTGCCATTATTAATTTTTTCCCCAGAATCAGCCAACATGGAAGCCAAGGATCGAAAACTCCTGTGCACTGCTCTGGATTTTTGAGTTGTAGATATGTAACAATTTCTGAAGGCATTTTTCCAAATGAATTTATTCCAGTACATTGTATACTGCACACTGCTTTTTTTATAACCGCCTGTGCTGAGTACATGTTTTTCGCCAACTCGCATATTTTCGATACAGTTGTAAATAATATTTACAACTGTATTTTTATAATATTAAAAAATTCTTAAAGTGTTATTTTTACTGTCAGAAATTTTGATGATTGTTAAATTTCCCTTATCTTCTACCGTGCGGGAAAGTATTCCTTTGTGCACGCAAATGCGTACACAAAGTTCAACTTAGCGCACGCTTGTAAAAAAAAAGTAATTTAATTGATTACAGTTATAAAATAAAACTGGTAAAGTGCGGGACACGAAAGAAAACCGGGCGGTCCTTAAAATAAAGGTTCATAGTCTTAAGCAAGCGGAGAAGGAAAATTTGTGTACGCAAATAAATTTTATGTTATTTTATTTGTTGTAATAGTTTGCCGCTTCACCTATAAAGTGTGCCAGCTAAGCGTTACGGAAAATTAATCGAGGATTTAGTAAATTTCGCACTGGTCCACTTGTAATTGGGATGTGCCTAGAGTCTCCATGCACTTGCCGCTAGAAGGTTCTAGCTATTTCCAGTGGCGCCTATACATTTCGAGCATTTGTTTTCATTTCTATATAAATGCGTTGCGTTGAATTTGAATTATTATTTCGAAGTAACGATGGCGAGCACCTTTAAAATCTCCTGGTAAAAAAAGACCCCGATTATCATACAAAGATAAAATTGACGATGGTGATTTTCAAGTAATTCGACGAACAATAGAAGACTTTTATATAAACTTGAAGAAGGTTCCGACCTCCAAACCCCTACTTCGTGCTGTAAAGAACAAAATAGATTTTCCGTACAGGTATAAAACCTTAAATCGGCCTTTACGATCAAATGGTTTTGTGTGGCGCAAGTGCCAAAATAAACGAAAATTGAAAGAGACCAAATATTTTACACCGGCGGGTGAAATATCTATCAACTGTAAGGCAATATAGGCAAGAAGGACGCAATATTGTGTATCTAGACGAAACCTGGGTAGATAATGATATGACGGTGAACAAATGCTGGTAAAGTGTTCAGGGAATCCGCTCTTGTAGTCGCTTTATTATAGTTCATGCTGGTTCAGAAGCCGGATTTGATCCAGCGCTGCTTTAGTTTTTCGCTCGGGACTAACAACTGGAGACTATCATGGGCAGATGAATAGAGATAATTTTGAAAAGTGGTTGCTCGAGAAGCTTCTACCTAACATTCCTCCCAAATCAGTCGTGGTAATGGATAATGCGTCTTATCATTCTCACGTAGAAGATAAAGTGCCAACTAAATACTCTACAAAAGCTCATATGGTATCACGGCTTAAATCGAACAATCTTGTATGTGATCCAACATGGAGAAAATATCAATTATATGAAGTAATATCAGCCAACAAGCCTAGAGAAAAAAAGTATAAAATTGACGGTCTTTTACGTAACCTCGATCATACACCTTTAGGGCTGCCTCCATACGTGTGCGACCTCAACCCTATTGAACTATTCGAGAGTGCAACACCGGTGAACTTTCAATTAAAGATTTAAATAAAATAACATTAGAAGCGATTGACTCAATATCGGCTGAAAATTGGAAATCGTTTGTTAAACATGTTCGTTCTATTGAAGATAAATACTGGGAAGTAGATGGAAACATTGAAACGGTTATTGATGAATTAGTTATCACACTGAGATCTTCAAGTAGTGACGACGAAACCTCATCATTTTCAGAGGAAGACAACGATTTAGAAGGAACCGAACCATTAGAATCACAGCCGTCAGCCTCAAAAATGGGTTAGTTTTTTTCATATATTTTGTAAAATTGTTCATAAAGAAGCTGTCAATAAACTGCTTCAAAATAATTAATTTTATGTTCAATACCGGGTGTCAAAAAATATCTAATATTGCAATTAATATTTGAAAAACTTCAGAACTGAAATTTTTCCAAAATTGACACATCAATGTAGTTATAGTAGGGGAGCCAACACTGATTCCAGTAAACAAGATTTATCAAAATTTTAGCTTATGCTGTTCGACTTTGGGCTATTCAGGTACGCCAAAAGTGACTGTTTGTCTCCGTCTGTTATATTACTTTGTACAGGGAGCGTCATTGTGAAGTACTGTACAGGGCGTTTTCTAATTGCGTGCTAATGTTAAAGGGGGTGATTCTTGGACCTTTTTAAGAAAAAGTTTAATATGAACCTAAAAGTCTTAACTTTTGAGATACAGGGTTTTAAAAAAACATTTTTTTAAGCCCTAATTCTGATGCTATTATAGAAAAATAACTGTGTGAAATTTGATACACGTCTTTTATGCATAAAAAGGCATTTTTTATTAATTTCTTATTATTATTAACTTGGATAAATCCGTATGCTCCTTAATGCATATAAGACGTGTATCAAATATCATGCAGTTATCTACAATAGCATTAGAATTGGGATGAAAAAAAATGTTTTCTTTTTAAACTTTACTATCCTGTATATCAAAAGTTAAGACTTTTAGGACACAGCACGCAATTAGGAAACGCCCTGTATAGTACTTCACAATGACGGCCCCTGTATAAAGTAATATGATAAACGGAGACAGACGGCCACTTTTGGCATACCCGAGTAGCCCAAAGTCGAACTGCATTAATTAAAATTTTGATAAATCTCGTTCACTGGATTTGATGCTGGCTGCCCTTGTAAAATCTGGACTTGTAAATCGTGTATCACTATACTGGGTGGTCCAATAATAGTGGACGTAGGCAGTAGCCCGGGAACCGTTAATGACAGAACTCAAGAAAAAATATATTTATAGGTAAATCGATCAAGAAAAATCTAAATTAAATCATTTTAAAATTCGATAGATCGCCGTTTTTGCAACACAAAAGAGATATAGAAGTGCTGCACACTAAAGAAAACAGACAAATATAGATAAATGTTCATTAAGCATAGTTGCATTTTTTAATTATCTGAAGTGCGTATAGTCAAAAAGGAGTGCCATATTATTTAAAGAACGATGGGACACCACTGGTTTAAAGAGATTTCTTGGCCGACCTTCCTAAGCCGATTGACTCCGCCCGGTTTTCTTTGGTGTCCCGCACTTTAGGTACATTCCAAAACTTCGAATACTGAAAAGGTAACATTTTTTTGAAATAGCACGAAGACATAAGCCTATTTTTTACATTTAAGTCGTTATATCTAGGGCTCGGAATAAATATTTGAAATAAATTGGATTATGGCCCAGTCTTGGTTCTTTTGAACAAAAAAAAATTATTGTTGTGCTATGTTTGCAGTCATCTAGGCTGTATCCGCCTTGGTTCAACTCCAATATAATTTATAAAATAAAAAGAAAAGATAAGTTAAAAAAAATTGAAGAAAACCGAAAATCCGCTATTTCGTGAGCAGTTTATTGAAATTAGATCTGAGATTAATCGTGAAATAAAAGTTCACATACTAATTATGTTTGCAACATAGAAGAAAATATATCAGATGATCCTAATAGATTTTAGAAAAGATTGCACCAGTGTGTTTTCATTGGAGTAATAAATAACCAATGAGAAAAATGTAATCATTTTATTACTTGTCCCGAACAGAAATTGAAATGGCTCTAAATACTAATGAGTTAATAACTGATTTCTTTTGTTGCATTTAAGTATTTATTTGCATGGTTTAATAGAGAATACGTATCACCAATAATGATTGTTCAATAAAACTAAGCAGCTCCAAGATCTCCAGATTATACGGTCTTTCCAATATACACAAAACTATGTATCACTTCGTGTGATCGTCAGTGCAATAGACTCACTCACACAGGAACTAGGTAAATATCTTTAAAATTTTCTTAATCCATTTACTGCAAAACCAGATTTTTTAATAAAAAACACTGTACGTTTCGTGGAAAAACTTAAGGCAATCTAGTTGGATCCCTAAGATGTTTTGGTCAGTTTCGATGTAGAATGACTACCCAAAATGTTCCGAGATATTGTCTTAGACTTCACTTTATTAATAGGTAACAGTAAGGAAAAACACCTTTCTTTAAAAAAATATACCTTGTTGAAAACTTAAATTTTTTACATTATCTTCTTTACCACCCTGTACATCGCAAAAAATACCTTAAGAAAAACATACCGCGCCGTTGCTGATTCTATATGAAACAAGCTTGTAGAATCTGAAAAGTTAATTGAAATTGGTTAAGAAATGTTAAAACCACTGACACTTAAATATCATGTTAAAAAAACCTTTTGCTGTTCTTTTTTGGTGAACAGTTCATTTAGAATTTACTTGTATTTCCACAAAATGAGTTCACTATTTACCAATGTTTTCTTAGAAATGGATTTATGTAAAACTTTTTTGCCTAAAATAACCCTTACTTTCAATTGTTAAAATATTTGTAGTAATTTCTTTTTCACCCTGTATATTTATTGAAACATCCCCATGTAATGGAAAAATTTCTTTTCTAACATTTTGTTTATGACGAATGATGCTTAGTACATATAAACCTCGGAAGTTGCAATAGGCTGCATAATGCAAGTTGTATGAATTGATAACATTATTTATTTCCAATTATCGTTTAATGATAATAGTAGCTAATCTTGTTTGTAGCTATAAAAATTGGAGTCAGTTCTACACTAAGGTCAATCCATCCTAAAATTAGAAGAAAGATAAATTAATTCAAGTACAAACAAATATATAGTTTATAAGTTTCTCAAACAGTCACAGCGACCACTAGTTCGCTATGCATAAAAAATAGGTTAAATTTCTGCAGTTATCACAGAAATTTTCGTATAGTCTCAAAAACAGTCAACAGTGCAATGTATCGAGAGTACTTACCAATTTCACAAATATGTATATATTAGGTTTCCTATATTCGGATTTTCAGGATTAAAAAAAGGTATTTTTATAAACTTAGATAGTATTCTTGAGAACGAGAAATTGTCATTAGACAAACATTTTTTGACGGGTGGAAATACGTCAACTTGAGATTTTTAAGTTATGACCACCAGAAACAACATATTAAAACTTCTACCCTTCTACAATTTTTTATCTCAAATTACTTATTGCCTATTATTTCTAGTCTAGCTATCAGATGCAAAATTGAATGAATACGATATTATAGATAACGATATTATAGGCAAGACATTAAAGATAAACGTTATTTTGTATGACCTATCGACTTTAATCTAGAAGGAAAAAATCAATTTTAGGCTCTTTAAGAAATTGATTATACATTTTGAGACTTTTTAAACAAATATTGAATTAATTCTTGGAGAATAAAATTACTAAAATATTTACCCCTACCCGTTATTTTATGTGTTAAACCATTTGCAGTAACATTCCCTTTACCTGCATATTTCCGTTCGGTGAAAACGTTTTGACTGTCCCAAATATTAAAGAATACTTAATTCACATACATCTAGGAAGTTACAACAGTCTGCATAATGCACGGTCTATGAATTGATGTAATACTTATTTGCAATTATTTGCATCGTTTAATGATAACATGAGCTAATCTTGTCTAGTTACATAAACATTTTACTTAGTAAATGTAATCTTTACCCGTTCACAATATCAATTGCAGCAATAATAAATAGAAGATGACCTCTACTTTCATACTAAATCAACTATTTTTCTATGGTTCTGTTTTTGTGCTTAGTGTATTTTTGTGTGTTTATCTGTATTTTCAATATTCGTATACTTATTGGAAAAGGAAGGGAGTTCCGCATTTAAAGCCAAAGTTTCCACTGGGTGAGTATTTCCTCTTCGTAAACGATTTTTTTTTTCGGATCAACTTTCGTTCACCTGAAATCAGTTGTAAGGAAACCATCTAGTTTTATGTCTTCTAGAAGCTTTTCTTAATAATAACAACTTGAGATTTTTAAGTTATGACCACCAGAAACAACATATTAAAACTTCTACCCTTCTACAATTTTTTATCTCAAATTACTTATTGCCTATTATTTCTAGTCTAGCTATCAGATGCAAAATTGAATGAATACGATATTATAGATAACGATATTATAGGCAAGACATTAAAGATAAACGTTATTTTGTATGACCTATCGACTTTAATCTAGAAGGAAAAAATCAATTTTAGGCTCTTTAAGAAATTGATTATACATTTTGAGACTTTTTAAACAAATATTGAATTAATTCTTGGAGAATAAAATTACTAAAATATTTACCCCTACCCGTTATTTTATGTGTTAAACCATTTGCAGTAACATTCCCTTTACCTGCATATTTCCGTTCGGTGAAAACGTTTTGACTGTCCCAAATATTAAAGAATACTTAATTCACATACATCTAGGAAGTTACAACAGTCTGCATAATGCACGGTCTATGAATTGATGTAATACTTATTTGCAATTATTTGCATCGTTTAATGATAACATGAGCTAATCTTGTCTAGTTACATAAACATTTTACTTAGTAAATGTAATCTTTACCCGTTCACAATATCAATTGCAGCAATAATAAATAGAAGATGACCTCTACTTTCATACTAAATCAACTATTTTTCTATGGTTCTGTTTTTGTGCTTAGTGTATTTTTGTGTGTTTATCTGTATTTTCAATATTCGTATACTTATTGGAAAAGGAAGGGAGTTCCGCATTTAAAGCCAAAGTTTCCACTGGGTGAGTATTTCCTCTTCGTAAACGATTTTTTTTTTCGGATCAACTTTCGTTCACCTGAAATCAGTTGTAAGGAAACCATCTAGTTTTATGTCTTCTAGAAGCTTTTCTTAATAATGGAAAATAAGAACTTTTCTGCGTAAATGCATAATTTTTGTTTTTCACACTTTGGTATACAGTGAAACCTCTCAACAACGGACAGTAGCCGTGCCACAGAAACTGTCCGTTGTATAGAGGTGTCCATTGTGGCGAGTAAACAAATTAAATACCAATGTAATTTTATTTAAAAAAATATTTTATTTTGAAGTAAAAAAATAATATGGTTAGTACTAATTATTAATACTATTGTTACTACGTATAGACCAACATCTTTTACAAACATATATGCATACAATAAAAAGGTACTACCTAATATAAAATATTATACTAACTACATATACAGTTAGATAAAGTTCTACTTTATAAAAAGTTTCTATTTAAAAAATTATCAAGTGTTGTTTGTCTTAAACTAGTTAATTTATGTTTAATAATTTGAGATTCCATTTTAGATGCAACTTCTGAGATTTTTTCCCCTAAAACAGAATATTCAGATAACATACAAAAGTTCTCAATAAACCAGTCGTAGACAATTTGGTCTATGGCAGCACTCTCAGTTTTCGCAAATTTATTTTTCTCTTTCATGTTTTTGCTCTCGGCGAATCGCTTGTTAAGATCGCTCTTGTTTCTCAAAATATCACTAATTTGAGATTTTCCTACACAGAATTTTTCGGCTAATACTCTAACACTAAGTTTGTTTTTTCCGCGTACTGGATTATTTTAACTTCTTCTTGCAGACTCAAAAACTTTCTTTTGTTTGAAGACATATTGATTGCACCAGAGTAACATAAAAACTAAGATATTCTATTGATGAAGACTTCATTTTATAAAAATAAGGAGATCTATTTATTATGCAATTCGCCGCAATTTACCTACAAGCCAGCCTATTGTTAAAATAGTGTTATTAACAATAGATAGGTGCCGCGCCGCTTATTAGCATAGTTTAAGAGAGAGACATTGCCCATCATGTGCAATAAAAATACCAGCATTAAATGTGGGTTTTTCAAAAATTATCTGAACATCTGTCCATTCTGAGGAGGTAAATGTTACTGTTTTTATTAAAAATGTTCCAAATTTTACTGTCCGTGTCCGTTGTTGAGAGTATCAGCCAGGAGGGTTTAATACACAGGAATACATATACTCACAGTCGGTGACTTCAAAATTGTCCGTTCAGCAGAGGTGTCCATTGTTCGGAGGTGTCCGTTAAGGGAGGTTTCGCTGTATCTGAAATCAGTTACATGAAAACTTTGCTTTGCTTGCCACTCCAAATATTTTTCTGAACATAAAAATGCAAACACGTTTTTGCGGAAATTCCTCATTATTTTGATTTTCCTAGGAGACAGGGAAGGCGTCAACAAAGTTCCGAGTATATATTAAAACAAGGATTTTTTTTAAGAAAACCTGTACTGTTAGGTGGATCTATCACGTTAGGTGTTAGATTAGGTATACTAGGTATATAGAATATATGACTTTTCAGCTAAAGTTTACAAAATGTCCTAGGAAAATGTAAATGACGTATTTCAGCATTTTTATGCAAAAAAATGTGTAGTATGCAAAGCAAAACAATATTTCCATGTAACAGATTTTAGCTATTCTAAAGTCTGGAAAATGGAAATGCAATTTTCTCTGAAAATGAAAATGGCGTATTTCCGAAAGATTATTTTTACATTTTTATGTTCAGAAAAATGTTCAGAATGCAAAGCAAAACATAGTTTTCGTGTAACTGATTTCGGGTATTCTAAAGTATGAAAAATGCAAATGATGATGCATTTCCTCAAACAAATTTGTATTTCCTGTTGTTAAGGATAGTTTCTAGAAAGCTGATTTTTCAAGTAAATTATTTCGGGTGTTCTAAAGTGTACAAAATTTCCACGGAAAATGGAAACGACAAATTTTCGCAGGAATATTTTGGCATTTTAGTGTTTGGAATGAGATTCCAAGCAAAGTTTTCATGTAATCAAGGGTCTTCAACCTTTTTTAGTGCAAAGGCCAAAAATCGATTTTACATCGTCCGAAGGGCCACAATGATACATGTCACTTTACCACCATATCTATAAAATAAAAAACATATAATTTCAAAGTGTAATAATCTTTTCTGGTTAAAAAGCTCAATCAATCAATCAAGTGTTCGATATTTGGTTTTATTTTTGTAGTTTCAACCCGCAAACTTCCTTCCAAATGTGCGTCTGTAACTCTCGATCTTGTTTTAGACTTCACATTCTTCATACGAGAAAACAGCTGCTTGCACACATATGTGTTCCCAAACCGAGACATCACTTTCTGGGCATGTTTTCGGATCGGAAGTCAGAAAATATTAGTTGGAACTCTTTTTTGAGTAAATCCTGTGCTGCGACATATTTATCGACATCTGTACATTCATAACTCTTGTTGTGTAGGAAAGTGCGTAAACGTTTTTTTCAACAACTGATTTTTCCGTAAATCCAGTTTAAATTCAAATGCCTTCACAGCGTCAAGTAGGTTGTTGATGAGATTTTCTTTTCGTTGTAGTTTGGTGTTCAAGTCATTGAGGTGCAGCGTGAGGTGCGTGATCCAATCAAAATCCAAAGTCGCGAAACCAGTCGATCAGTAAATTGAGAAACTGGTTTCCCTTTGGTTTCCATGAAGGAGGCGATTTCTTTTTTGTGTTCAAAAACGCGTTTTAGCATTTTTCCTCTGCTCAGCCAATGAACATCAGAAAAATATGCCACATCACACAAATTTGGAAATCTGTGTGGTTGATTTAATGAAGTTCACAGTTTTTACCTCCACTTTCATCACCTCATCAATATTTGTGGATTTTGCACAAAGATTTTGTTGATGAACGTTACAATGCATCAAAAGAAGATCTTTCTGCTGTTTTTTTATCAAACCCACGAGCCCTTAATTTTTTCCTACCATGGATGGTGCACTGTCTGTTACAACTGCAGAAAGGTATGTCAATTCTAAATTATATCGTCGCAGTACTGTCATCAAACACTTATAAATATTACATCCTTTTGTAGTTTCTTTAATCGGAAAAAGGACAGCCATCTTTTTAGTGATTTCAGAATTATTATCAACGCCCCGAATAAATATAGCTAATTGAGGGTATCGGTTAAATCTGTGCTTTTGTCGAGCGCAACAAAATAGTATACGAACTTCGGTGCACGTTCTTTTAGTAAATTTTCAGTGTGTGCAGTTAACTCTTCGACGGGACAAACTTTAGAGGAAGAATAAAAATAGAGTTCATTATGTACATATTTAGCCACTGCCAAGATTACTTTACAGTATAAGGTCGATCGTACGACGATGCCAAGCCTAGCCAGGAACACCAATGTTTATACCAATTTATATTACGGTGAATATGTTTAAACACGATGCAATAAAATGTTCATACAAAGAATAGTAATGCATTTCCTGTATTAGTTTCTAAGCAGTATAAAGAAATTAATTTCATTTCAAAATAGTAAAATACAAACCAAAATACGCAAAGTCTCTTAGATTTCACCAGTAACAAGAGTTTTAGTTAGCTATGGCAAACCCGATCGATAACTCCACGTATTAGATCATCCCACTGTGGTATTAGACCATTCCATTTTCATTGACAAGGAATCCTTATAGTAAAAAAGTATAATAGTCTACAGTAAACATTGTTACAGGGTCACGTGACCGGCGTGGCTTAAAAACCAATAGCGGGTCGTGGAACTACAATAAATTTTAACATTAAAGAAATAAATTTGCTAAAAAATATCTTTTAGCGTCACTACTGCATGTGTTTTAATGTATTATTGTGTATTTGTTGATATGGCTCAAATATTCCAATTATATGTTCCCTTATTTCAAGAAGCAGCGTTCTAAAGGTGCGGTGATATTAAAAGAACATTAATTTTTTAAATATTTAATAAATAAGTTTATTTACTTTATTTTGGACATTGCGGCACTAGGAGCTTTAGTTGACCTAGCTATGGTGCGGCAATGTGAGTTTGTAAAAAAATGGCCGTTTAAGTTTGGAATTTTCTTTTAATCACTAAGTAAACAGCAAGATTTCCTTTTCCAGGAGACATGTCTAATGGAAGATACCTTATTCACTTATTTTGGGTCACATGACGTATTGACCAATCCGGTTTAGTATAATAGAACGTTTATTTCGTCGAGGGTCATGTGAGAATCTTCCGAAGCAAAATGATACAAAAAAGACTCCGAGGTGATTTTTTTGCCGTTTACAATAGTTTTTCCTATCAGAGAATTAAAATAATTATAGCATATACCTATACTATATTAAAATAGTCGAAGGGCGTCTCACGCTCAAAAAAACGTACTGCGTTTTCGAAAATCACTAGATTTTTGATGAAATCTGGGGAAATAATAAAGTTTTGGATCATTTCACGCCTTTTTTTAATTTTCTCTTGAGTTGGGCCAATTTTTTATATAAGTGTTGTCAGATAAAGGAATTTAAATGGTGATTATTTGGGTATTAAAAGTAAAAATGTGTTCGTAAACATGTTCTAAACTGGTTAGAATTTAAGATTTAGGATATTGAAAATTAAAAAATCTTTTAATTTTTAAATTTTAGCTATTAACATAGAAAAACGCTAATGGCGCTCGCTTTTTTCTCGTATTCTAGTTACAAAAGATATGTTTTCTCAGTTCCGTCGGTTAGTCTGTATGTCTGTCCGCGACAAAGCTCAAGAACTGCTTGTCCTATTTAATTCAAGTTTTTGTTAAAAATTAAAGGTCATATGTTGATGACGTGGTAACATTTGGTAAAAATCCAATACGGCTGAACAAAATGCCGGTTTATTGAAATGTTAAAAAAATATTACTAAGAAACTGCGTATCCATTTTATCAAAATTTTGCAGAAAAATTAGGTTTGACATGACCATCAACTAATAAGTTTCATTAAAAATCCAAAATGGCGGCCTAATAAAATATTGTGTCAATGCAGAAAACTACTACATCGATTATGTTCAAATTTTGCTCAAAAATCAAATATTATATAGGGATGAACTGGTAAAAATGTTGAGACAAATTCAAAGTGGGGGAACAAAACGGTGGCCTAATAAAATGTTTAAAAATATCTGAAAAAAGTACTTATCGGATTGTTTGATTGATGACATTCCCATTTTAAATATTTATTAATAAAAATGTATGAATTGCTCACTTAATATCGATTTTTAATCAAATCTGTATAAATATTAAAATTCGCTCGCATTCTAGGCATTCCTACTTTCATTTTTTAAATATTTACTAAAAATGTATGATATGTATTTTCAAATACCCCCAGATTACTACTTTCTTTCAGCCAAATCTACACAAATGTTAAAATTCCGCCGCCATGTTGGCATTACAATCTTGAATTTTCAAAATGTTGACAAAAATTCATGATGTGCAGTCTGAAATACCCCTAAATGCCGAATTTTAATCAAATCTGCAAAAATTTAAAAATTAGTCTGCTATGGTGGTGCAGCCATTTTTAATTCTCAAATATTGACTAAAATTTCATAATTTTTATTCTTAAATACTTCTAGATTCTGATATTTCAGCCGAATCTGAGCAAATGACAAAATTCGTTCGCTATATTGGCGTCACCATTTTGATTTTCGTTGTGCATTCTTAAATAATCCCTACAAATGTTAAAATCATCCGTGCGACCTGTTGACATTGTCATTTTGACTCCGCTATCTTGAATTTTTAAATGTTGACAAATTCGGAGTTTTTATATCCGAATGTGTATGCATGTCAAATTTGAAAATAATCGGTATCGGAAGTGCTGAAAAATCCATTACAAGATTTGAACCAGACATACAAACATACAATCAGACGAATAGGAAGCCAATAAAAGGGCGTTAAAAGCAATGATTTTAGTTTAAAACTCTAACACCCGTATTCACTAAAGAGGTTTGACTTCTTAGAGCTTTCATTTTATCTTGATGTAATTGTCCTTTGAATGTCTCAAACTTTGTGGCATGCTTTCTATCGTAATGTCCTAAGTTGTATTCTTTCAAGGCTGAACGGGATTCTTGACACACCAAACAGACGAGTTTTTGATTAACGCTAACGAATAAGTACAACTTATTAAGGTAGAAGAAACGAGTTTAATTCTCCGATAAAAATGTCTACGATAAAACTAAACTTATGCGACTGCACGCCACAATACAATATCCTTACCTTACACGCGTCAAAACACACTATACATAACTCACTATAATCACTTATCGCACAGGCAACAACTTCACTGCTGGTTGGCACGATTTCGCTTATATCGCTTCGTTGGATCTTCGAATTAGAACTGGTCGCTGCCATCTGGGATTATCTTCTATACTGTGCCAGCTAAGAGCTATTACACCTGTTGGGTCGTCGGATAACTTTCTGGCTTGGATAGTGTGGTTTGAACATCTGTATTGGGGTGGATGGGGGGGAGTGGGGAGGGGGTAGGGGGGTTAAGTGGGTGCTGCTGCTAAGCTATCCTTGGGGAGCTTGTATCTTCTGATATGAGTAGATGTGATGTGTGTAGATGTAATTAATGTGTTGGTGGAGAAGTTTGCTTTGGTGTAGAAGTTGTTGTTCAGTTTGGTAATGTGGACCCCTAGCAACTCAAGGCTGAGGTCTCTGTGGATAATTGTGTTACGTACAAACCTGTCCGCGTTGGTAATAATTCTGGCGTATTTATTTTGCACAGTTTGCAGTCTTTTCAGCTGGTTCGGATGAAACGTGCTCCACGTAGGCGAGCCATAGGTAAGGATAGGCCTGATGTAGGATTTATACAAGTTCCGTTTTATTTTATTGTTGAGTTTACTCTTCCTATTGAGGAGCGGATAGGGCATGGAAACATTTTTTTCAGGTTTTTTAACTGCTTGATTAGTGTTGTGAGACCAACGGAGGCCCTTATCAAAAATCAAGCCTAGATACTTTATCTGTTTGGACCATTTGAGATTTTCGTTTGAGAGTTTAATTGTTTTAGTAGGGTTGGACCTTGAGTTTTTGGAGAATAGGATTAATTGGGTCTTTTTGGGGTTTAAAAGCAATTTCCATTTTAGCATCCATGCTTCGATTAATTTTAGTTGTTGGTTGAGGAGATCGCCGTGTCGTCCGCGAACAAATACATCCTCGTGAAGGTGAAGGTCGGAATGTCAGCCGTGTACAAATTGAAAAGCAGTAGGGAAAGCGGTGAGCCCTGCGGCACCCTAGCTCTGATAGCTCTATTTGTTGAGTTGAACCCGTCAATGTGGACAAAAAACTCCCTGTTCGAGATAAAAGAGATAATCATCTTAATAAGGGGGTTTGATATGCCATGTCTGATAAGTTTAAGGACAAGGCCGTTATGCCATGTCTTATCGAAGGCTTTTTTTATATCCAGAAACATGGCCCCCGTGTTTTTTCTTTTATTAAACCCTTGGATGTCCGTAGCAAGTCTAGTTGTTTGGTTTACGGTACTAATTCAGTTCCTAAAACCAAATTGAAAATCCGGCAGAATATTTTTATCTGTAACTTCGTCTTGGAGTTTAACCAGGATAATTTTTTCAAATAGTTTGCCTATCGTAGAAAGGAGACTAATAGGTCTATAGCTATTAGTATTCTTTAGGTTTTCACCTTTTTCCGGATGAGTATGATTTTTGCTATCTTCCAAAAGTGGGAAAAGAAGCTAAACCTAAACATTAAATTAAAAATATGTACAAGGAAATTTACAGTGGTTAGAGGTAATTTTTTGATTACAATATTCGTTATCCCATCCAACCCAGGGGCATTTTTTATATTGAGAGAGTTAATGATATCTTGGGTAAGCTGAAGTGATATTACAGGCGGGATGCCCATATGGGTTTGTTTATAGGTTCTTATTATGATGCCAACCCTATGTTCATAGCCATGGTCGGGGTGAGGGAGATCGCTAAACTGCGTATAGAGATCATTCGCAAACCTAATAACTTTTTGTGGATGAAAGTTTAGTTGTAGTAAATCGTTAGAAATTTTTTCCTCTGACCAGTCCTCTAGGACTCCCCTAAGGATTTTTTGTTCTTCCAAAAACCTGGTAATGTTGCGATAGTCGCCAGGGGTAGGTGGATTGAGTTTAATACCTTTAGACTGATTAACTGGGTTGCTAAAATTAATATTTTTAGATCTTAGATAAGCTATCATATTAGCATATTTAGTTTTATCACGGAGTATAATTGGGGGAATTCTAGGTTTTCTGGGTTGAGTGTTGCTTTGAGAGGGTGTTGGGTCACTTTGTGTGTTATTTTTTGCCGTGGTGTGAGTATTAGCGTGTGGGTGTGATATAGAATGTGTCTGTGTTGGTGTTCTGTGATAGTGGTCGGAACTGTTCTTTTGTTATTTCCGTGTTTAGGGTGATCTTCTTTGTGGGAGGGTTGGTAAGTGGGGAGGAAGGAGTGATATTCCTTTTTTTCCTCCTCTTGGAGGAGCTGGAAATTATACTATTAGCCTCTGACTCCGCGATAGAGCTGTCGCTCATCCTTTCGTCAGAGATATCGCTGTATTTCTGGGAATTAGGAGGGATATAATTTGCATGTTCGTTTTCGTACCTTTTAAGCTCTTCAGCCAGTCTGTTAATTGTACGGTTCATCTTCTCCATTTGTAGGTTTTTTCCTTAAGTATTTTGGCCCATTCTTCCTGGTTTCTCTTAAGCTCGTCTTTCAACTGGTTCTGTACTGTTTCGTTAGTGAGAATAAGGTTCTCCGTGTAATTCTTTAGATCCTCAACGTGCCGACCCGAAGGGAGATCACGATCGACTGGCTGGCGGCTGGTCGCTGCCGTGCGATGCCGGCTTTATATAGGCCGAGCGCGTCAATTTTGAATTTCTCTGAGTTTCAAGCAGCTACGAGACTGGACACCAGGTCCCTCTAGTAATGATAATTTCTAGAATCATTAGAAATATTCAATAGACATGCAACGCCATCTAGTGGCCTTGTGGATAGTCGTGATTGCGAGTTCACAGAGTGGATCTCTTCTAACTAGGTGGCGCTAGCGTCCTCGGAGTGTCATTCTCTGGGAGCCGCAAGAAATTAGAAGGTGGCGGGTTGGAACTTATTTCACGTATTCTAAAGTGTGGAAAACGGAAGTGATGTATTTCCGCAGGAAAGTTTTTATTTCCAGTGTTCGGAGGGCTTTTAGAAGGCAATGAATGTTTTTTTAAATAACCCATCTCAGGTGAACGAAAGTTGCCTTTTTTTTCTTTACTTCCTTAGTCATATTTCAACGTTTCTAGATTTTAAAAAATATGTGCTCTTATTTCCGTCGTTCTGTCTGTCAGTATGTATATCAGTCTCTTCGCGGCATAGCTAAAAATTAACCTACTTTCTTAACTCCATATTTTGATAAAACATTAAGGGTCACTTTGGTTAAAATCCAATATGGTGGCACAAAATGGAGACCTAGTAAAGGATAAACTGGTAACATTTTGGTACGAATCCAAGATTGTCAAAAAAAAAACGGCAGCCTAATAAAATTATAAAAAAATCAGTCTGAACAAACTACTTATTCGCGTAATTTTACATTTTGTACAACAATTTAATGAAATATAGAAATTAACTGGTAAAACTTTGGAAGAAATTTAAGATGGCCAAACAAGACTCTTTATTTTCAATTAACTAAAGTAATTAAGTAAAATTTTGGTACGAATTCAATATGGCAGGATAGAATAGCTGCTTAATTATTTAAAAAAAAAAAATAGAAAATATAACACAGGTAGGAATTGGTTAAATATTGGTACGAATCCAATATCATATTGCTTAAATTTAAGAAAACCACAAATTTAAGTGACTGGAATTTCTGCAAAACTTTGCGGAACGAGACAAACTACGCTATTAAGAGAGAGAGAGAAAAGGTCTTATCTAGAATTCAAAATTAACAATGGTAGTAAAAACAATTTTTGGAAAGAATTGCAAAAGTTTTTTTTTTTAACTTTTTGTCCAATAATAAACTGAATGATCAATGTCAGGAATTCGAATTCAATCTAACTAGCGATACTGCTATATATAAAGTACTTTTGTCTATAAAATCCAAATCTGTGGGGCTAGATGCAATTAGTTCCGACATGCTTCTCTTGTGCTGTCCCAAAATAATTCCAGTTTTGACTCATATGTTTAACTTCTGCATTGTAAGTAATACATTTCCCTCGATTTGGAAAAAATCACACATAATACCACTCCCTAAAACTTGTTAAATCTCCTACTCTATCTGGGATTCTTGGCGGGTGCTATATTGTTCTTTTTCAACTACCCACTTAATAGATCTCAAGTAGTTAGAATGTGCAAAGGTTTATCAAACTTTGCACCTGTTGTGAGTGGAGTTCCTCAGGGTTCTGTTTTGGGACCACTTTAGTTTACTCTGTTTATGTCATAATTTTGTACGGTTCTTCGGCATTGTAAATCCAACTTTTATGCCGACGATACGCAAAATTACTTCTCATTCCAAGTTAAAGATCTCCATGCTACATATGTTCTGATTAATCAAGACTTAGAATCACTTTATAATATTTCAACAAAATACTGTTTAAAGCTTAACCCTTCCAAATTTCAAGTGATGTTATTTGGTAGGGCCGCCGCTCGCTCCAGTTGTTTAAATGGTGTCAGTGTTATTTTTAACAATGAAAGGCTTCACCTCACTGACCAAGCTAAAATTCTGGGAGTCGTAGATTTTAGGCTCAAATTTTCCAGTCATAGGTATTACCAGTATTATTAAAAAGGCATTTTATAATCTAAGACCCATTTACTCCATACGCCATTTGCTAAATACAAAATTTCGTATATTACTATGTGATTCGTTGGTATTGTCTCTCCTTTAATATGGAGATGTGGTGTATGGTCCGAATTTGCTTTGTGCTGGTGCCAGTAAGTCTAGTCTTATTCAGAATGCCTGCGTTCGGCTAATTTGTGGCTTGGAAAGGAGGGATCATATTACCGCTCATTTGAATAATATTGGTTGGCTAGTGATGAGGAAAAGAAGAACTCTACATTATCTATTCTTCCTTCACAAAGTAATAACAACACAAAAACCTCCCTATTTTTATCGAAAGCTTAGATTCAGAACATCAATCCACAACTTAAACATCAGATTCAAAAACATGCTAACTCCGCCTCAGCACAAAACCTCTCAATTTCGTGGATCATTTTCACTTCACGTAACTAAGCCATATAATAGGGTTCCTGATTCCATCGAATCGTTTAGTGTCTGTAAATTTAAGCAAAAGATTTAGCATATGCTTCTGAGTAATCATATCTGAATTCGAACTAAAATATTGGCGTACAACTTAGGCATTAATGAACTTCTGTATTAACTATTTTTCTCTTTATTTATATTTGACTATTGTGTCTTTTGTTTTAAATATTACGTGTTTACATATATTCTTCGGTATCGTTGTTTACTTTTAGACGCACTGGTCATATGCTTATGCGTTTTTTTTTTTGTTTTAATTAATATTATTCTGGGTTGAGTGTAAGAGTGCTGCTCACTGGCTTGCCAAATGAGTGCGAACTCTGTTTTTGTCGATATTTTATTTTGAATTGTTATTATTAATTTTATTAACATTGTATCTTGTTGACAATAAAAGAATTTATTTTTATTATTATTATTATATGGTGAAAAAAAATGGCGGCTCTTAAAAACAATATAAGATAATTGGTAAATTTTCTTTACTCGGCGGAATCTCCTTCATTTTTCATTCTTCCTTTTTGTAGGAATGGTACATTATGATCCTGTTTGGTTTGGTATAGAGTCATTTAGTAGTTATATACATAAACTATGTTATCTTTAATTTTTCTAGACAAAAGGTAGGATTATGAGGAAACTTCAGGGTAATTGGGTTAAACCAATCTGTGAACAAACTTAACCGGAAACTTTCAACTGAACCCCCTTTTTTTTGTCTGCAACACTGAAAGAAAAGGTAATTCTTATATTATGTGTTCCTAAGGGTTATGTGCAAAGCTAAATAGGGTCATACTTCACTATTCCTAATAAAAGGAAATTATTCCTTGTATTTTTTACATACAGTCTGACTATTTAACATGGGACAAATTCTGTAATGCCACTTTGGTTGATTTTTATAAAAATCGTCATGTGAACCATTATTTTTCCTTGAGATTTTATGAAATAAATCACGTGTAAAGTGCGGGACACGAAAGAAAACCGGGCGGAGTCAATCGGTTTAGGAAGGTCGGCCAAGAAATCTGTTTAAACCAGTGGTGTCTCGTCGCTCTTTAAATAATATGGCACTCCTCCAGCACTTCAGATAATTAAAAGTGTAACTATGCTTAATGAACCTTTATCTATATTTGTCTGTTTTTTTTTCGTGTACCGCACTATATCTCTTTTGTGTTGTAAAAACGGCGAACTTTCGAAATTTAAAATAATTTAATTTTGATTTTTCTTGATCGATTTACCTATAAATATATTTTTTCTTGAGTTCTGCCATTAACGGTTCCCGGGCTACTGCCTACGTCCTCTATTATTGGACCACCCAATATAGTGATACACGATTTACAAGTCCAGATTTTACAAGGGCAGCCAGCATCAGATCCATTGAACGAGATTTATCAAAATTTTAATTTATGCAGTTCGACTTTGGGCTACTCGGGTATGCCAAAAGTGGCCGTCTGTCTCCGTTTGTCATATTACTATATACAGGGGCCGTCATTGTGAAGTACTATACAGGGCGTTTCCTAATTGCATGCTGATGTTAAAGGGGGTGATTTATGTCCTAAAAGTCTTAATTTTTGAGATACAGGGTGGTAAAGTTTAAAAAGAAAATATTTTTTTTCATCTCAATTCTGATGCTATTGTAGATAACTGCATGAAATTTGATACACTTCTTCTATGCATTAAGGAGCATACGGATTTACCCAGGTTAGTTACATATACACACCACTGGTAGAAATTTCAAAAATTGATTGTTAATAAAAAAGCACTTTTATGCGTAAAAGACGTGTATCAAATTTCACACAGTTATTTATCTATAATAGCATCAGAATGAAGATTTTAAAAAAATGTTTTTTTAAAACCCTGTATCTCCAAAGTTGAGGCTTTTAGGTTCATATTAAACTTTTTTCTTAAAAAGGTCCAAGAATCACCCTCCTTTAACATTAGCATGCAATTAGGAAACGCCCTGTATAGTACTTCACAATAACGTCCCCTATACAAAGTAATATGACAGATGGAGACAAACGGTCACTTCTGGCATACACGAATAGCTCAAAGTCGAACTGCACAAGTTAAAATTTTGATAAATTAATCTTGTTCACTAGAATCAGTGCTGGCTCCCCTACTATAACTACATTGATATGTTAATTTTGAAAAAATATGAGTTCGGTAGTTTTTCAAATATTAATTGCAATATTAGATATTTTTTGACACCCGGTATTGAACAGAAAATTAATTATTTTGAAGCAGTTTATTGACAACTACTTTACGAACAATTTTACAAAATATATGAAAAAGAAAACTAAGCCATTTTTGAGGTTGACGGCTGTGATTCTAATGGTTCGATTCCTTCTAAATCGTTGTCTTCCTCTGAAAATGATGAGGTTTCGTCGTCACTACTTGAAGATCCCAGTGTGATAACTAAATCATCAATAACCGTTTCAATTTTGCCATCTACTTCCCAGTATTTATCTTCAATAGAACGAACATGTTTAACATACGATTTTCTAGTTTTCGGCCGATATTGAGTCAATCGCTTCTAATGTTATTTTATTTAAATCTTTAATTGAAAGTTCATCGGTGTTACGCTCTCGAATACATTTTTTTACTCCTGCCCATGCAAGTTCAATAAGGTTGAGGTCGCACATGTATGGACGCAGCTTTAAAGGTGTATGACCAAGGTTACCTAAAAGACCGTCAATTTTATACTTTTTTTCTCTAGGCTTGTTGGCTGATATTACTTCATATAATTGATATTTTCTCCATGTTGGATCACATACAAGATTGTTCGATTTAAGCCACGATATCATATGAGCTTTTGTAGAGTATTTAGTTAGCACTTTATCTTCTACGTGAGAATGATAAGACGCATTATCTATTATCACGACTGATTTGGGAGGAATGTTAGGTAGAAGCTTCTCGAGCAACCACTTTTTAAAATTATCTCTATACATCTGTCCATGGTAGTCTCCAGTTGTTAGTCCCGAGCGGAAAACTAAAACAGCACCTGGAACAAATCCGGCTATGAACTATAATAAAGCGACTACTAGAGCGGATTCCCTGAACAACACCTGTAACACTTTCACTTTGCCAGCATTTGGTTACTGCCATATTATTATCTACAAAGATTTTGTCTAGATACACAATATTGCGTCCTTCTTGCCTATATTGCCTTACAGTTGATAGATATTTCACTCGCCAGTGAAAAATATTTGGTCTCTCAATGAGCACTTTTCGTTTATTTTGGCACTTGCGCCAAACAAAACCATTTGATCGTAAAAGCCGATTTAAGGTTTTATACCCGTACGGAAAATCTATTTTGTTCTTTACGGAACGAAGTAGCGGTTTGTAGGTCGGAACCTTCTTCAATTTTATATAAAAATCCTCTATTGTTCGTCGAATTACTTGAAAATCACCATCGTCAATTTTATCTTTGTATGATAATCGGGGTCTTTTTTTACCAGGAGATTTCAAAGGTGAAGTAGAACATGAGCGATCATTATGTTCTCTTTGAATTTTTCTTACACTCCTTTCCGAAACACCAGTGTAAAATGCAGCGCGTACTGTTCGATTTTGAATTTGAATAGTCAAACTATTATTTTCAGCTTCTCTAGTACATGTCTCTATAACGTTCGCAATAACTTCACGTGCACCGCTTCGAACTGTTTTTCCTCTTTTGCTCGCCATCGTCACTTCGAAATAATAATTCAAATTCAACGCAACGCATTTATATAGAAATGAAAACAAATTCTCGATATGTATAGGCGCCACTGGAAATAGCTAGAACCTTCTAGACCAGTGCGAAATTTACTAAATCCTCGATTAATTTTCCGTACAGGTTAGCTGGCGCACTTTATAGGTGAAGCGGCAAACTAGTACAACAAACAAAATAACATAAAATTTATTTGCGTACACAAATTTAACTTTTCCGCTTGCTTAAGACTATGAACCTTTATTTTAAGGATCGCCGGGTGTTCGTGTCCCGCACTTTATATAGGACGAGCTAAAATTATTATAATGATCAGTTTTTTTTAATGAAAACCCCGTTTTTTTAAAGAGATACATAATGGTGCCAAGTGTAGCTTTCCCACCTTTAACCGTTTATTATATAGAGCAAATAAAAGATTAGTTAGAATTCAAAAATATTTAATAAACTAAATATGTTTATTGTTGTATGTCGTATATAAAATTCGTTCCTCACATTTTGAATAACCCCTGGTGCAAAAAGTCCACAATTATATCTTATTAATTCTTTTAATCTTAATATTCCCGGGTTTTGTTTTAAAAACTTTACTGTTTAAGTAATCCCACAGGGAAAAACCAAATGGAGTAGGACTGGAAACGTCGGAGGCTATTCCATTGGACCACTTCTACCAATACGTATATTTGGCAATATTTGGTTCCGATAATCAAGAACAGATCTCACGTAATGAGGAGGCGCTCCATCCTGATATTGTCAAAAAATGTGGGCCCCAATTACCCTATTCTCAATAATTTAAACATTTTTTTTTGGCCTTTGGATATAGACTTCCTTATCTAATGAGAATTCCTATCTGTCCAATAACGGCGATTTTGTCGATTACCTTGGCCATGCAACATAATACTTTCTGAGTTAACTATATTTCTAACAATTAATTCCATCATTTCCTCACAAAACTGCAGCCTCCTATCTGCATCATCTTCTGCAAATCTCTGTACACGCTGCATGGTGGTAGTTTATTCTTTAAGGGTGTTATACCAAAGTGATATTACAGAATTTATTCCATGTTAGATGTTCACACTGTATAGTTGTTTCGGTTGCAAAGGAATAATATCACATTCTTCTTATGTGTGTTAAAGATCTTAAGTATATCGGATTGACGAAGTAATCATACCGTGTCAAGGTCCGGTGAGCACATGTCAGGTGTAACAGCCGGCCTTGATCTCTGGTAGTTCAATGTTCCGATATTGTAAAGGTTCCTGACGATGTCCTGCGTTGTCAAAGGCGAAACGTCGATAAGAAGTACCATACGTCAACTTAATCCTTAAATATATAAATAGGATTTTAAAAGTAAATTATAAAAAGAAATATTTTTAGGAAACAATGACTGTGTGGGCTTTGAGGCTTTCTCCTACGGTCTAGAAACGACAGAATGGTACAAGGAGTTGAAAAGAAGAGGTCTCAAATTTGGTGGCGCTTGGAGTTGGGCTCAACCTCTTTTAGTTTTGACCGATCCAGAATATATTAAAGCCGTATTGTTAAAGGTAAATGCTTAACAGTAAGTTTCAAAGAAAATATTGGTTAGCAAAATTGACGAATAATAAATAAGTAATAAATAAATAAATGCTTTATTGTCAAAAAAAATTTTACAATTTTGTGGACAAAGCTGTTGTAAAAAAAATAGTTTACAAACATCAAAATTAGCAAACAAAACAAAACAAAAACACATCATAAATATTATAGAAAAATAATATTTAAATCAAGAATTTAGAATATTAATATTATAGAATCCTAAAAGAAGTACATTAGAAATGTACTTTGTCAGTCGTACTATGTTATAAACATTTTCATAAATATAATGTAAAAAAAAATAAAAAAGCAAAGTAAAAAATAAAAAAGTACGAAACAATTAAAAAAATACATATACAAAATTCGGTAAAAATGGTTGGTAATGGCAACTATCACACTAGGGGTTCATAAGGATAAAATTATGTGTTGTAAAACTCGTTCACGGTGTAGAAGGCACTTTCCAGTAAGAATGATTTCAAAGCCTTGCGAAATGAAGTCAGAGATATTATGGATTTGATGTTAAATGGCAGGTGATTATGCATTTTTTTTGCATTGTAGATTACTGATCTTTTAATTAACTCTGAGTGTGGGGTTGGAAGATAAAGATCGTGCTCAGTATTTCTGAGAGGGTAGTTGTGAGAAGGTCTCTCTAATAGAGCAGGTGCATGCTTACGAATTAAGCAAACCGATTCCAAAATGAATAAGCAAGGAAGGGTTAGTATTTTATATCTTTTAAAGAAATCTCGGCAGTGAGTTCTACTGTTAAGTCTCAGTAGGTAACGAACAGCTCTTTTTTGTAGTATAAAAATTCGATCAAATTGAGTCGCACAACATGTACCCCAGAATGGAATAGCATATCTGAGGTGCGACTCAACAAGAGCAAAATAAACAGTTCTAGAGGTAGAAAAGCTAAGCTCCTCGGAAACAGATCTTAACGCAAAACAAGCAGAACCCAACTTCCTCGATAAAGCGTCGATATGTGGATCCCATTTTAAAGAATTATCTACAAGAAGCCCTAGAAATTTTACAGAGTTTACGACATCAATAGTGGTGCCATTAAGGTCAAAAGGTTGCAGCGTGTTTTTATAAGACAAGACTTTCGTTTTAGAGATGTTCAAACATAGGAGATTAGAATCGCACCAGGATTTAATGGTGATTAGGTCATTAGATACAATCCTATGTAGGACCGTGACGTCTGGGTGGCTCCACGTAAAGCTGGTATCGTCCGCAAAGAGACATATTTTTCCACTAATGTTTAAATTAGCCATGTCGTTTATGAACAGAAGAAACAAGATAGGGCCTAGTACCGAGCTTTGAGGCACTCCATATTCCATTAGCCTACAAGAAGACATCCTGTTGTCAACTTTCACAACTTGATTTCTGTTGCTAAGATATGACTTAAACCAATCGAGAGGAGCCCCTCTAAATCCATAGTACTGCAGCTTGTTAGTTAATATATTATGATGCACACAATCGAAAGCTTTGGAAAAATCACAGAAAATTGTTGCCGTAGCGTGATGGTTGTTTAGGCTGGAGTGAACTCTATTAAGAAGGGAAAACATGGCATCGCTTGTGCATTTGTTACTTAAAAATCCAAATTGATGTTTTGTAAGTATTTCATATCTAGACAGAAATGATAAAAGCCTTTTTTTAACTAGTCTTTCGATGATCTTAGATAGCGTAGGGAGAAGTGCAATTGGGCGATAGTTCGAAGCTTCTTCTGAAACACCTCCTTTGTGAAGAGGTATGATTATTGCAGTTTTAAGGCAGCTTGGAAAAGTACCATTTTGGAAAGACATATTTATCAAAGCAGTCAGATGCTCTAGTGTGCACTCCGGCAGACTTGAATACATTTTTAAACTAAGCCCATCAGTTCCCGAGGAAGATTTATTTTTGATATCATTAATTGTACTACGAAGTTCTGATAAAACTACTGGTGAAAAGAAGAAACTGTGCAGGTTTACCCTATGATTAGAGAGATATGAAATTGGGTCATTAGATTGAGATACGGATTTAGTCAAATCTTTGGCCCACATTTACAAAATAATTGTTTAGGTCCTCAGGAGAGGTAAGGATAGTGTTGGATAAAGGAGTTTTGTTTCTTAAATCATTTACGATAGACCAGGTTTCTTTAGCTACATTTTTGGCGTTAGAAAGTCTATTATTGTAATAAATATCTTTGGCGGCTTTAATAGTCTTATGATAAATTTTTCTGTATGATTTTACATAATTATGAAAAAAGACACTGTCCGAAAATTTCTTTAAATGAGATAGTGACCGCATGTTCTTAGAAGATATACGTAAACCTTTAGTGGACCAGGGTTTATTTCTTTTATTTTTGATAGGCCTAAGAGGAAAAGATTCAGAAGCTATATTAGTTAGAGTTTTTATAAAACGAGAAAATTCAGTGTCGACATCATAAGTGTGAGAGTCCCAGTCAGTTATTTGACATAGGTGTTTGAAATTAATGAAATTTCTAACCGAAAAAATACGGCCTACTTGTCTAGAGGAATTTTTGGCTTTGGATGTAATTGAAAATTTTGTGAAAATTGCTTCATGATCGGAGAAACCTGGACTTAAGACATTACATTCGACGGAGCTAGGATCGAAAGAAGACACAACGTAATCTATAGTACTGGCACTTGTCTTAGTAATTCTGGTTGGTGAGTTGACGTTCATGGCAATTCCTAATGACTCAAAGATGGACTGAAGACATTCCTGAGCAGCACACACAAGAAACACTTATTACAGCATCTTCCATACGTTCAAATCAGTTTACATTCAAATCATAGCCTTTCTTGAACTTAATCAATATTTTTCGAATTAATAATCTTGTTAAAAAATTGCCTATTTTAAAAACACAAACTGCTATCGTTCCCCCTCTATGATCAATTTTGTTTTCGAGGCAAAATAATTACTACATATTTTCCACCTCCCACATCAACCTTCAAGTAAAGGGTAAAGGGGGGACGAATAATACCTCGTTTTAAATAACTACTTCCAACAAGATGGAACACCTACTTACAACTCCCATATTATTCACCCTTCTTTGGATCATAATTTTCCCAAAAGATGGATAGACACTCATGAACCGATAAGATGGCCAGCACGATCACCAGACCTTTCTGTCTTAGATTTCTTTCCATGGGGTTTTCTGCAAAATAAGATTTGCAGGGCTCACCATCATTTCATAGAAGAACTTAGTGAAGCTACAAGCTACATATTTGGTGATTCAGTTTTTGCAACGTCCTTCAGTATTTATTCTGAATGCGTTAAAAAGAATTACACAATTGTGTGAATGTTATTAAAGAAAACGGTAACCATTTTGAACAGTGTCTATGGTTTTATAGTCACAGCCAACCTGTAAAATTGTTATTTTGGTAATTCTAAAATAAATATTAAGTGTCATATATTTTTAAAAAGCGCGAAAGGCTTTTAGCAGTTTAAAAATAAACAGGGCGTTTCATTTAAAAAAAAATACAAGTTTGGTGTGTTACTCAATATTTGAGGCCTCTAAAAAAATACTAAGTTCTAATTACTTATAAATATAGAAGCATATACTTCCTACTTTGCTACTTACGCTAAGATTTACATTTCTAAGTAAAATACTTAATCGTAATAATAAAAGCTAAGTATAAGTAGGAAGTATATGCTTTTATAATACTTATAGATATTGAAAACTAAATGTTACTTCTTCAAGTGCTTCCAGGTAATAGGTTTTCAGTATTTTTAAATACATAAAATGGTACTTTTTTTGCAGATTACTGTTACTTAATAATGCAAGTAGATGTTTAAAATCAGATACTTAATATTACCTTAATACTTTTTTTAAATACTTATCACTGGTCTATAAAATTCAAGGCAAAGCAGAAAATATAAAATGTTATCCTTTCCAGGATTTCGATTCCTTTGTCGACCGAGATTTCTATCACAATCCAAAATATGATCCAAAAAGTGAGAGTTTATTTCTTGCTGAAAAAGACAGATGGAGGTTTTTAAGACAAAAGTTGACACCAGTTTTTACTTCCGCGAAAATGAAACTGATGTTTTCGTTAGTCGTCAAATGTGCAGAACCGATGATAGAACGTTTTGAACAAGTTGCAAAAAGTGGTGCTGATATGAGGATAAGTGAGGTAAGCACCACCCTTAATTTTGGCCGGATTTTTTTTTAAATATCCTAAAGTAAAAAAAACAAAGACTCCCTTTTAAATTGCCGACGTTTGGCCAATTTACTGTTACATCCTCAGGACACAGATTTTATATCCTGCATGAAACCCATATTAGTATTTACCTACTTCATTTGTCCGCAGATATTTCCTAACCCCAAATAATACACCACTATAACATAACAACAAGAAGATCATTAACGGAAACTATTTAGAAATTCAATATCTAGGAAATATCTGCAACCAAAGGAGTAAATAAAAACTGATAATATGGGTGTGTACCATGCACAATATCAAATTTATGTGTCCTGAGGATGCAACAATGCAGTTGAGAAACGTCGACAAGTTAAAAAAACCGTTTGTTTTGGCATCTAGGGACGCTGAAACGTAAAGATATGTAAATTCTGAGAGGGTGATTTTCTTCACTATTTTATATGGCAGGAATTATGTTCCGCCATTTTGAATTAGTAACACAGTTTTACTAGTTGAGCTCTGTACCACAGTTAGTTATGGCATACAATTTGAAATCAATCCATTACGTAGCTTTTCAGGGTGAATTTTTAAATATTTTATTATACTGCCATTTTGTTCCGCCATCTTGGATTCGTACCAAAATATTACCGGTTAATTCCAATATACTTGGTGTCTTTTTTGCAAAATTTGAGATATATTGGATGAGTAGTTTTTTAATCATATTTTTTTTAATAGGTCGCCATTTTGTTTTGCCATACTAGATTCTTACCAAAATGTTACCAGGTCATCCCCACATGACCCTTAATTTTTGACACTAAAACGTAAAGATATGTAAAACCTAAGACACAACCTTTCACGATAACAAACATTTTATTAAGCCGCCATTTTATTAGGCCATCTTGAATGAGTGCCACCATTTGACTAGTTGATTCCTATATCACAATTAGTCACGGCACACAATTTGAAATCAAACCATTAAGCAGTTTTTCAGGCTGAATTGTTAACTATTTTATTACGCTGCCATTTTGTTCGCCAGCTTGGATTCGTACCAAAATTTTATCACTAGATTTCAACATAATACTTGATATTTTTACAAAATTTGAGATAAATTAGATGAGTAGTTTTTTAAAAACCATTTCACTAGGCCGCCATTTTGTTTCGCCATATTGGATTTTTACCAAAATGTTACCAAGTCATCCCAATATGACCCTTAATTGACCAAAATTTGAAGTCAATGGCATACGTAGTTTTTAGCTATGCCGCGAACAGACAGACAGACAGATAGATCGACGGAATTGAGAAAACATGTTTTTCGTCATCTAGGGACCCTGAAACGTGAAGATCTGAAAAAATCTCGGAGAATGATTTTTTTCACGATTACAATACTTCCCTTTTACGAGGGAAGTAAAAAATAGGGATGATGAAGTTAGCTTCGAACTTTGCGCATGCTTCAATACTCTACAACAAACATTTCTTCCGTTTATAACAGAAAGCTTATATTAATATACTCTCAATAACGGAAGGCTTATATTAATATACTCTCAATAAAAGAAGGCTTATATTAACATCATTCAGTAGGACGTATAGAAATTAGATTTGATGTTACTGTGAATTACATTCTCTATTAAGACAATTTAACATGATTACGTGAAATTTATTGTAAATGTTTAATTATAGCACCTATTATATGAACCATATAAAGTATTATAAAACAAAATATTAAGTAGGACTTTTAGTTGTATAGTAAATGAACTGCTAAACCAATTTAAATTATTTCAATATAAATCCAGAATAAATGTAAAATTATGAGCATGGTTACAAATTATTTAGCTGGGTGGTATATTTTAGATACTTGCAGCTTTTACCACTGACGTAATTGGATGCACTGCCTTTGGATTAGATTGCGGCAGTTTCACGAGTGAAGATGCCAAATTCCGAAAAATAGGAATAGAAATATTTAGGTCGACACCGAAGACAAAATTATTCCTTATTTTAACTAGGTTGTGTCCCAAAATCGCACAGAATTTAGGGATTTACAATCTGCCTAGAAAAGTCACCGAATTTTTTACGGAAGTTATTTCGGAGAATATTAAATTTAGAAAAGACAATAATTTAACAAAGCCCGATTTTTTTCAACTGCTTATGGAACTTCACGAGTCCACGAAAGGTGAAAAGAATGACTTCACATCGGACGATATGATTGGAAATGTTATCTCATTTTTCCTTGCTGGTAAGTTACGTAAACATTTCTCAAATTTATTGATATTTAGTTTAGGACAAGAAATAAAAACTCACATATATGCCTCTAAAAAACAATTTTACATCAAAACTTCCATTATATTAAAGAAATCAAACATATGTCATGTGTCACCAACATTGTGACTTCACCTGATGACACAAAAAGAATGAAAATAAAATGAACAATTGTAATTAACTAAATGAAAAGCATAATTAGATCCGTCATTCCCCTTGACAAAGCATTTATAATGTTTACTTATTCTTTTGTCGAAACTTTTACCTGTCTGCCCTATATACGTTTTTGGTAAATCTTTACAAGTTAGTTTATAGACACCTGATTTATTAAATCAAAGCACTGGTTCAGATATGTAGATGATACTTTTGTTGTTTGGCCTCATGGACAGGATAATCTCCTCATATTCTGGACCACATTAATCAGCAACATCATAATATCAAGTTCACGATGGAAATTGAATCTGATGGAACGATTCCCTTCTAGATGTATATGTTCAAAGGAAGGAAAATGGTAATTAGGACATTCTGTGTATAGAAAACCGACGTATATAAATAGATACTTAAATGCCAATTTTCATCACCATCCAGCACAAAAGAAATCGGTTATTAACTCACTAGAATTCAGAGCTATTTCGATTTCTGATCAAGATTCTATAATGTCGGAAACATCGAAACTGACCGAAGCTCTCAGAGGGAATGGCTATTGCACTGAAGATATTACGCGTTCAATTAAAAGATATAATAATTCAACTCCGCCAAAGGAGAATGGTAAAGAGCCACCATTAGTTAGTGTTGTTCTTCCCTACATACTACACTATAAGATAAAATAGGACGATTACTTCGGCGGTCCAACATACGTACAATCTTCAATACACATAAGAAGATTGGACAATGCTTGCGATCCCCGAAAGATATTGTGCCTTTGCAAACCGAAGGAGTATATAAAATGCCTTGCTCCTGTAGAGAAGTGTATGTGGGAGAAACAGGTTACTCAATATCAACCAGACTTAAGGAACATGAACGATGTATTAAAAAGAAACAAATTGTTCAATCTGCTGCAGCTGAACACCAGCATAGCCCTGGCCATTTTATAAATGTAAAGGAAACCAAGGTTCTAGCATCGGTTCCTGATTTTTATAAACGAAAAATTAGAGAATCTATTGAAATATTTAAACATACACACGTGAATACCGATTTTAACACAGGGCCACGGCTCAGAGAGCACAAGTCGGGTATAAAAGCCCGCCTGAATCTCTTCGAGCTCATTCAGTGTTTAGATCTCGTAGTGTAACGATCTCTAAAGATGTCTCGTGCAATCGAAGGCGAAACGTCAGATAGTTATTCCAATCACCATGGTCTAATCCCAAGAACCATGATTTCTTAACCTGATTTACTATTTAAATTTGTTTTTGATTTATTATTTTTTATGAATATGGAGGAGTTATTGGTTTTAAAATGCTTATTATTTTCTTTTTTTTGTTTAAATCAAGAAAGTTAACAGAACAATCAGTTTCATGTTCTATAGTGAATTTTGTATTGATATGTACATTATTTATATATTCTTGAAATATATTTAGTTGTTCCACATAATAGACTTCCCATTTTAATAACTCAATAAAATTCTTAAATCTTAATAAAATAAACATTTTATTACACTTAATTGACAATCTACTCTTTATGATTTACTGTAAAATATGACTTATCCCAACTTTTAAAAATTACGCCTTTTAAGGGACCGCCATCAACTTGAATGCACATTTCACTAAATAACCTTTTACAATTTTGAATAATAGCTAACATTTTCTGGAAAATTATTACTAGGGTCAATCTTCAATATTTTATATTTATTCGGATCTAAAAATTCTAATGTTTTATTGATGTAGGTTTGTTTATTGCCACAATAATATTGCCTATATCAGCTCCTGTTAAAGCTATAACTAAAAACTTATTTTTAATGCTATTGATAATTTGAATTTCTTGTTTTAGACTGTTTTCTTTTAAATTCTTTTTTAGTTAATGTAGGGACTTCATATTATTGCTGTTATGTGGTAACTTGCTAAGTGTTTGTTTCAACTCCTAGCATTTTTAAATAAAAAAGAGAAATATTAGGTTGTAAGTTAAATTTAAAACCCTTTTCTCACAAATTAAATTTCTTTATCTGGAAAATTTATATTGGATAGAACTACAAATCTGTCAAAAAATGTATGATCTGACAAATGATTATCTTCAGGAATTAGTTTATATTTGTTAGAATTTAAAATAAGTGAATTAAATCTATTTTTAAAAATTAAGTTTTCCCTATGATTAATATTACCTACTTCTTCTCTAGTACCCCTATCCAAAACAAGAAATTCTTTCAATTGAAATGTTTAAGTAAACGTTTTCTTTAAAATAGTGGAAGTATTAAGTAAAAATTGTTTTTTACTTAGTGCCATATAGTTATGGATTTCTACCAAGTATCGACGAGGTCAATCCAGTGAAAAAAAAATCCTTTTTATCAAGTTGCCGACTATATATTAAGTCTTTTTTAAAGCTGAAAAATAAAACTAAAATATGACTGTTCTCTTTTTTTTTCAATCAATCAATCAGTCAATCTTTTGTTACTATAAAAAAAATTTAAAAAATAGAAAAAGATCTACACGGTAATTAAACACATCTAATAAACTAAATAAATCGACAATCTGTTATTACACAACATACAAGGTGTTGAAAAAAATCTAAAAGAATATGTCATTAGGAAAGCATCAAAGGGCAACGAAGGCGTAATTTTGTATATATAAGTTAAATCTTCTTAAAAGGGCAAGGAACCTTTTGTCCAACACCAATATAAAAACCTACTGCAGAGATTGATACATAACAAACAGAACAACTGGAACAAATTAATAATATTAAAATTTACCAATATATTACCTACATGTATATTTGGGATAACAAAAAGGGGGACTAAATCGAATGTCTGTATCTTATCTGAAAAATGTAGGTATCTGCAAAATATGATTATAATGGATGTTTAGAACTTGTGGGTTTATTCTATTGCTTACAGTGTTATCAAGTGAGCTAGGAATCACTTCACTTAGGCCTCTTTCAAAAATATTTTCCCTCTCCAAAATAATAAATAATTCCCGGTGTTAAAATTTACTCTGAGTTACTATTTAAAAATTGTATTGCGGTACCACACATAGAGATCTACTTAATTTTATATTGTAGAATACCAACTTATTTACTTAATCTTAAAATGCCTAAGGAAAAGAACATATTTTCCAGGATTTGATACGTCTTCAACCACGATGCATTTTGCACTCTACGAACTTGCTAGAAATCCGGACTTGCAAGAGAATACCAGAAAAGAAATCAAATCAGTTCTAAGTAAACATAACGGAGAGTTGACATATGACACACATTTCAAGAAATGACATATCTTAGACAGGTTATCGATGGTAAGTTTCCATTATAGATAACTAGTAACTTATATATTAAATTAACAACAAAAGAAATATTGTTTCTTTTATAATTAGGGTGATACAGAAACAGTAGTAGTCAAATCGTGCCTAATAATATTAAGGCTGTACGAGTGACCTGCCTTTAGTCCAAACCTAAATCCAATGAACCATATGTGGGATTAAATTTACTTAAACTCGTTAGATCTACATCTGCTCAGTTTTTTCAAAATTAGAACCAAATATGGTTCGAATCAAACAAGTTTACTCCCATTCTTTAGTATTAATAGTGTTAAATTTTAGTTATACGATATTTTTTAACAAGTTTTTTTTTAGAAACGCTGAGATTGTATCCACCAGTCCATGCTCTCGCAAGGTTTGCTGTAAAACCGTACACATTTAAGGATACGGATTTTACTATAGAAAAGGGAGTGAGCATTATAATACCTGCATTTGCTTTAGGAAGAGATCCAGATTATTGGCCTGAACCGGAAAAGTTTGACCCAGAGAGATTCAACTCAGAAAATAAAACCAGCATTAATCCGTACGCATATTTACCCTTTGGTGAAGGTCCTAGGAATTGCATAGGTAAGCGGAGAATTACAGAGTGTCCCATATAAAACAACAAACTCGCAAAGATAAAATAATTTCAAAAATATATTGTGAGTCAAAATGATCCTACATGAAACAGTATACTTTTTACAAGTGGAACACCCTATATTTTCTTGCATATTCACACAAAATATTCCCTTGCTTATTCTTGATATACAAATATATATTTATAAATATATATATATATATATATATATATATATATATATATATATATATATATGTATATATAGTCTAAGTTTTCAACATTTCCTTACCTTTTTTAAATCTAATCCTGTAAAGGGCGATAAAGATTTAAATAATTGACTCTTGAAAATAGGTATTTTTTAAATTTGACATTATGTAAGAACACACATCAATAATAAGACAGAATGTTAATATGATTTAATTAGAACTTGTACAGGTTAAAATTTAAAAAATCGTAATAATATCTTTCCTTTTATTAACATTTTTATTGTGTGCAGATTCTACCTATGCCACACTTGATTTCTGGGCATAATTTAAAATAAATTCCATAAGTAGTTTTAATATTGACACACACATTTTGTTACGTCATGTTGAATTTGTATTATCCTTTTATAACATTTAATTTCTCTGCAAAATTTGAAATCAATTGAATAAGATATTTTTACGTTGATTTTTTAAATAAATTATTTTGCCGCCATTTTATTGCGCCATGTTGAACTCGTACTGCAACTTTACCAGTTTATCTCAATATCACAATTAATGCTTTTTTACGAATTACTAGGCCGCCATCTTGTTCCGACATATTGGATTTTGACTAAATTATTACCAGGTCACCCCCATATGACCCTTCATTTTTGACTAAATTTTTAAGCCACTCTGATAATTTATTTTTAAGCTGTGCTTCGAACTGATAGAAAGACGGACCGAGGGAATTAATAAAAATATTTTTTACTAGGGACGCTAGAACCTGAAATAATGTAGAACCTCAGAGGGTGATTTTTATCACGATTAGAAATATTTAGTTTGGCCGCCATTTTATGGACAATGGACAACAGCGATGGAAAGTCTCTCCTGCCCCGTTGAATTTCTCACGAAATTTTTTATGTATTTAAGTGTTGAAAAATTGCGTTTTACTGATGAACTTGTGGCAGGTATTGTCAATACTAATTCACACAATTTCGATACTTCGGTGTAGGCATCTTCCAGCTCCTTGTCTTTAAAAAATTGCATTAGTTCTTTAGCGTTATTTTTTGCGCTAATGTCATCAGTTTCGTAAATCACTTTTAGTTCAGATCGCAGTAACACTCCGTATAAGAACTGGCCATAATGAAGAAGAAGAGATTTAAACGCATCTTCTGGAAAAGTTAAATCTATAATTTATTTGTTGCTGAATTTGATCGATTATTTCATAAAAGAGGCGTCTGTATGATGTTTGAACATCTCCGATTTTGTCTGTTTGAGGACGCTTGGTTTGTGGCTCTACATTTAACGTCATCGTTTTCTCCCAAAATAGGTTAAAGTCGTCTCTTTTTTGGCTTAACATGGACTTAAAAGCATCCACTTGTTTTAGGCAAAAAGCAATATCATTTGCTTCAGTTTGTAATATATTAAAAACATTGTCCAAAAATGGAAATATTTCTGGAAAGATGTTCAACAAATAATTAAATTAAAATCTCCTTTCAAACAGTCCAAAAGCCCCCTCTAATTATTTATTGCTTCTGAGTCCCACGTTATATTATTTTCTATTATATTCTCAAATAGTTCAATCAGCGACTCACGATTTTCAGATACTGTCAACACAAGTCTTCCATTATAGTTCCACCTAGTAGGAGCTACTTTGGACAATCGTTTGTGGACAATGAAGTCCAAAGCTTGTGTACGTTTTGTTGACTTGGAAAAAAAAGCAGCCATGCCACTTAAAGTAACGAAAAATACTTTACACTCTTTAATGTGATTGATGGACTGTGATAAAACTAAATTTAATTTATGGGTAACTTTAGCGAACTTTAGCTTGCAGACCCCCTAATTGTCCTGCCATCACTGCAGCTGCATCATAGCTTTGAGCAACTAAATTTTTCTCTCCATTAATTTCTTTAGTAACGTTATAAACTACGGTATATAATGCATCTGATGTACGATTTTCGGATACATTCTTAAAACCTAAAAATCGCTCCTAAATACTTCCGTCTGTTTTAACGTAGCGTATCCTGCTTAATTCTTTTTAGAATAATGGTTGCAACAACGGAAATTAAATTATTCTGGATTCGATTCGACGTTCCGCGAAAAACGCTAGACTGCTCTAAATGATTTTTTAAGCATCATCATCATATTTAGCTATTAAACTAAGTAAATCTTGAACATTTTCTCTATTTGAAGTAACCCTTGTTTCGTCATGACCTCTAAATCCCAATTCGCGCTGTCCGAGAAAACAAACAACATCGATAAGTCTTCTTAATATTTGCCTATTTTGATCGACCAGTTCATTGTGTTGGCGGTGACTAATTTCCAACTGTTTATTAAGGGCGTGTTCAATTCTGGTTTTGCCGAAGACTTTTTCTTTTATGACGGCCTGCAAATGCGCTTTGGACATAATGTGTCTTTTTACAGCTTTATGGAAATTGTTTAAATCGGAAAAACCAGTTTTATTCCAGAGACCTTTTTCATTTTCAAAAAGTAAACATGGCCAACAAAATAATTTTCTTATATTTTCACACCCTGTTAGCCATTTAAATTGTTAGTATTGTTTTTCCGGATAAAAATGTCTAATACAGTTTTTCATTTCTGTGGTTAAGGTTTTCATAGGCGGTTTTGCACTTCCTTTGGAAATTATTTGAAACTTATCAGCGAAGTTTAATGTTAAAAATCCCTTTATTTTTAAGACACACACTACACATTCACACACACTCTTCTTAATAAATTCTTCAACATTTTCAACGTTATTACCGACAGCCGAAGTTGACGGTATTTGTGTATCCAAGTCCGTATTATTGTCTTCCATATCGCATAACACAGGGATAGCCGTTCAAACAAAGAACTACTCCAACGATAGCTTCCGCCCCTACTTAAAGCACGCGACTGAAATGCAAAAATTGCAAACAGCCGGTGGAAAGTTCAATAACCTCTGGCTCGATTCACAGGAAATCTAGCATACAGGACTTGGCTGCAGAGAAGCTAGCGGCCTGCATAGGTTCTATTAGATTTCTATTGTGGCTCGGTCGGAGTCAAGGCCGCATTTATTATGGGCTTGATAATTAAGATAATATTTTAGAATTTTCAATATAAACTAAATTAATAATTTTCTATTCCAAAAATTACATTTTAGAAGATGTTTTGTAATTTTTTTGGGGAAGCACTGCTTCCCTTGCTTCCATGGACTGCACGCCCCTGGTTATAATACATAATTTGAAATCAGTCCATTAAGCAGTGTTTTAGGCTGAATTTTAAAATATTTTACTAAGCAGCTATTTTGTCCCGGCATTCTGAATTCGTTCCAAAATTTTGTCAATTGATTTCTATATAATACTTGATTTTTGAGTAAAATTTGAGATAAATTGGATAAGCAGTTTTTTAATTATAACTTTTTTGACATTAACAAGCCCGCTATTTTGTTTTACCATATTGGATTTTTACCAAAATATCACCACGCCATCCTCAAATGACCCTTAAATTTTGGCCAAAATTTGAAGTCAATCAGGTAAGTTTTTTAGTTATGCCGCGAAGAGACAGACAGACAAACATATGTTTTTCGGCATCTAGGGAACCCGCAACGTATAGATCTAAAAAAATGCCGAAGGGTAATTTTTTCACGATTACAGTACTTCCCTTTTACGGGGGTAATAAAAACATGCCGGATTTTTAAGGGGGAAGTGCCCGCAGTAATATGGATCATTTACAAGCCTTCCGCCGCTGCAATATTATGTTAAAACTATAAAAGATATTAGCTTCAATGTGATTTTAATAGGGAAATATGTATAGTTGGGCGCTAAATGCGAATTTTCATGAAAAAATCAAATCTAGAGTTATAAAATACAAGTCGATTTGTCCATTTTCGACCATTTTTTGACCACTTTTTGACGCACATGCGTTCGCATATAATTTTTTTTTCCACAAAATGGTTCTTTACCGCCTTACATTGATCCTTTGTCTACGTAACTGCAAAATTTGCGCGTGAACCCTTTTGAACCCCTTTTTAACCGAAATGTAATTTAAATTACCTATACATAACACATTTTTTTGAGGTCGGACGTGCAGGAAGTTTTTTCTAATGCGTAGGTACCTTTTTATCTTACTTTCAACTCGACTAGACCTTGTCGCTGGTTTTTCACTTTTTGCGTGCAGTTCTCCCTTAATAAAATTCTACTATACTTCATGTAACATATCGCATACCATAAAGTTGGCCATGATGTTAAATAAACAGATACATATATATATATATATATATAGTAGATTTTGACATTATTCAATCAAATTTGCTAACGTTAGCATCAGAATGTCTTATTCAGAGAATGAAAAACGCGAAATTTACGAACTTATATAAAAAGTGGTTATAATGTCTAAGAGTCTATCAGAAAGTTTCACATGATTCATCGAAACGGAAGAAGAGAACAATTCAAATAAATGAACAACATGAAAATGAAGAATTGGAGATCCTTTTGTATTTTTTGGCACACATTATTTTTTAAATACTCTTTAATAATTAGTTATCTAATTTTAGAAAATCCCAACTCTTCTATTCCAAATACTGTTGAGATTCTAGGCAAAACATACTATAAGATACAGCAACTATGTCAAAATATAATTTCCATCCCTATAAAATTTTATCTGTTCAAGCTTTGAGCTAAAATAATATGGCGTGATTACGCTTTTCTCAAGTAATGATGCAACGCTTAATACAACAAGATCAATTCTTCAACAAAATTGTCTGGACAGATGAAGCAGCTTTTTCCACCTCCGGAAGATTTAATAGGAAGAATGTGCCCTTTGGGGCTGCTGAAAATCCTTGCGCCGTTCGGGAACGGCCGACAATCCATGCACGTATGGTGTGGAATTCATAACGATAGAGTTTTAAGGCCAATATTTTATAATGAAAATATGAACGGGCATAATTATTTAGAGCTAATCAGACTAATAGTTCAAAATTTGCCTTAACGTAATTGTAATATATTTTGGTAACAAGATGGCGCTCCAGTCCACAATATTGTTGACGTAACCGCATTTTTAAACGCAATTTTTCCGTTTTGGATCGGTAGATTTGGCCAGATGAGGTGGCCACCAAATAGTCCAGACTTGACCGTAATGGATACTTTTCTATGGGGCTTTTTAAAAAGAAAGTTGGGAGAAGAAAAACGCCCGCTAACGATTAATATTATAAGAGAAATAATATCCCAAGAAATTGAAACACTAAAACATCGCAATCGGGAACTATTTTGGCAGCTATAGAAAGGCAGAAGAGAATTTATAGGAAATGCATTGAGCAAAATGAAGGGCATGTGGAACCTAAAATTCAATAATCTAGTTTTAATTAAATATTGTCGTAGGCAGCGTAAAAGTTACTGTTGTCATCTTCATGTTGCTCATTTACTGTCCGGATTTCATTTTTGTTTTATTTAAAATTGGACAAACTAAATATAATATAATTATTAATAAGGATGAGATGTATCTCTAATTTTTAAAAATAAACTTTTAGCAACTATATACGAGGATCAGTGTTTTCATAACTCCGCAATCTGAGGTTTGATTTCTCTGTTTTCTGTGTTTCAGTTACTTGTAAAACATACAAAAATCCTCACAACTCTATTACATTAATTTTTTTGTATCTTTCTAAAAAAGCAAAGTAACATGGTCTAAAATTACTTATAATAAACTACTATCTGCACAGGGCAACGGTAGCTTTTGAAAAGTTAAGATAGAAAAGTGAGCGTCATTGTTATTCATCTTTAACTGTTTTTCTGTTGCAATTATTAGACAAGGTTGGTTGGTAAAAAGCCAGTGATACTTGTTTCAAGATTATTGTGAAATTAAAGATTTTTTCTGGAACTGTCAAAAATTGATATTCTCCGTTTTTGATCAAGATGCGTGTCATTAAATAGAGTTTCAAAAACTAAGATAGAAAGTGCACGTCGTTTTACTCTAATTTGATCCTTTCAAATTTGACAGCACTTTTTTAAATACACAACTAATAATTTAGTTTTACGAGTAGAAGCTAAATTTTCGATAATATACAGGGTGCTCCATTTAAAAAATATAAGTTTGATTCGGTGCGTCTTCGTGAAATACCCTGTATCATATTTGTATTGTCAATAAAAAAAATAAGACGATTCCCTACAATTCAGCAAAAAATGAGCTTTCTATCTATCTAAAGATGTTAGAGGGGGTGACATTTTTAACTAATTATCCTGTACAAAGTAGCTAGACAATAAATGTCATTAAGATTGAGCCTAAATGTTGAATTTGCTCCTTTAATTTTAAAGGATTTTCATTATTGTTTTTTTTAAATTAAAATTCAGTGAAAATGTATTACCAATTTCCTATTTTATAAATTGTGTAGTTACCCAATATATTTTTAGTAACCCTGTACATCGGATGTGATATTACCCTAGCGAAACTAAAACATTTTTGGCAAAAAAAAGTGTTAGCTTTTCCTCACCTGTACAAGTTTCAATTAAATCATAATAACATTTTTTTTATTAATATGGTTTTCAAACGTGCTGTCAAAAAAATATTTTCGAAAGGCAAAATTTTAATTTCTCTATCACCCTGTATATCAGATATAAGATTACTTATTGTCAATCATATTTATTTTTCAAGCAACAAAACATATTATGAAGTATACGTTTTTGTCTAAAATTAAGAATAAACTATTTATTCCTCATGTTAACTCAATTCGTGAACATACTCTATAACAACATGGATATTCGACTGAATGGCGATTCTATATTTTTTAAATAAAAACGAAAGAGTTAGGAATATCTGGTAATTAAACTAGATAGTTCAAAAAATAAATTCAGAAATTTCTTAAAATCATAAAAATGACCTAACTAAACGGCTATTGTTTCTACGAGAGAGAGAGAGAGAGAGAGTTATATAAGATATTTGTAAACTTTGCGATCAAAGCCAACCTCGGTGATGTAAGTGGAGTACAAAATGTATTAAGATTATATTTAAAATTTCACTTTAAAAGTAATGTGATTAAGAAAATTCCTCTAATTTAAATTTGTTTAAAAATCACCTACATTAGATTATCGCAGTTGGCCTTGTTACAATCGTGTCATTTCGGCAGTTAACTGTCGTAAAAACAAAACTCTAAGGTTTAATATTTAGTCCAGATCAAATAGCCATGGCCATTAACATTTTTGTAATTGCCACAATTAGAAAAATTACATGTTAAATTGTTGCATATGTCTTTTTAACCTCTAAATGCTATCTTAGATCTGGTCTAAATATCTCTAAATTTAAACCTCTTTGGTGGATAGGGATGTGTATGTCTAATTTGTTATTCATTAAACTGTGTGTTTTTAATAATTACTTTTTTTATTTTCAAATTTAACCAGTCTAAGGATTTTTACTAGAAATGAAAATGATTCAAAAAATTAAAATGTTTAATTTCATTTAATCGTAAAATCTGATTTAATTCTTCGTAATAACTTATATGAAAAATAATATGAAGATAGGCGTCAATGAGTCAGAAACGCTGCTTAGTAAACCATGCTGTTATCGTTGAATTTGTCTCTTATTGCTCTATTTAAATATATGATCATATACAGGGGGGAACCAATTATCAAAACAGAAAAATTATCAAAATTCAGAACTTTGAAGCATGGTTTTATCTATTTTACTAGAAAATTGGATATTCCACAATATTGGAGAATTCTTCGGGGCAAGCAAATTTTTGCCGGTATATCCAAAATGTTCTTAACTACACTTTTTTTTTAATTTTCTAAATTCCTTACTTCAAAAGCTCTAAAATAAAAAAAAAGAAAATATCGGTGAATACTTTGTTTAAAAAATTCGCGGTTACCATGTTCAGGACAGAAGTGTTCGTATTATTTTTCACTACTTGGGATTCCAATAAAATGAATATTGTTACCTCTGTTTTAGGCAAGCGTTTTGGCATAATGCAGTCCTCTATTGGCTTAATTCAAATACTAAAAGATTTCAGAGTCAGTATTAGTCCAACGACGAAGATGCCGCTAACACTGAAACATGGCTTGTTTTTGATGCAACCGAATGAAACTCTATATCTGAAAATCGAAAAGCTGTAATTAATACCATGTTTGTGTGATTTATATGAAAATATAAGTTCCAAAGTACTTCCAAAAATTCTTAAATTTGTCCAGAAATTAACTTATTTCAAACCATAAATTTGTATGTGCGTTAGTGACTTTTACAATTTAAGGTATTTACTGTATTCATACGGAAGCGTATAAGGGCCAAATATTTTTTTTATTTTTACATTCTAACTTTGAAGTCGGAATTTAAGTAAATTCTGAGTTTAAAGTCAGAATTTGACTAAATTCTGAGTTTAAAGTCAGAATCTAATAAAATTCTGACTTTAAAGTCGGAATTTAACTAGAGTCTGAGTTTAAAGTCAAAATTTAACTAAATTCTGAGTTTAAAGTCAGAAATTAACTAAATTCTGAGTTTAAAGTCAGAATTTAAAACGAAATCAGAATTTAACGAAATGCATTTTTGACGTCTCCCACCAAACCTGAAATTGGTGTCAGGAGATAGATAATTAAATATTAAGACAGATAAGTGAAATCCATTTCGTAGCAAGTAAACTCGTTTGAGATTTACCGAGCTTCAAAGGGTCAAAATTGTCATTGTTCAAGCGCCATTTTCTCGAAAACAGTTAAATTTAGGCATGAGAAATGTAACTCAATAAGTGCTTGGATTTTTTAGAAAAATATAAAAATATAATATAATATTAATTTAAAAAACGGATGATGCCTCCGGTTTGAGGCAGAAGCGGCCACACCGCGCAATTTAAAATATTTTATAACGAGAGTATATTATGTTCATCTATGGCCAAAGCCAAATTCTCAAAACATCCTATTCGTTGGTTCTCCAGATATTTCTAATAGGACACTCAACTTGAATCACCCTGAAATAGAGGGGGGGATCTGTCAGTATGTTTCGCGAGACACCCTTAAATCGTTGAAACATATATGAGCCGTTTCTTAAGACTTATTTATCGTTTTGTATTACCTTTTTTATTTCGTGAACCTTTTAATGTATATGTTTTCTTGTATTCATTTTGGCTTTTTTTTCAGCAATAGAAATAAATAAAAATATATTAAATAAACTAATTAAACATATGTTTAATTTGTCAGGGACTTATTTAACACTCAAAAATCAAAATAAGAAACTCTTATTTTGTACCCCCCCCCCTTTTATCATTTTTTAACTATCTGTAGTTTGGTGGAATAATTCATAGCGCATTTGCCATTATTCAAACAAGAATATTGAACTTGTTTTTTGGTTCCAGTCTGTTATACAATCGTACGGACTAAATTCTGACTTTAAGCTCAGAATTTTCTTAAATTCCGACTTTAAACTCAGAATTTTGTTAAATTCCGACTTTAAACTCAGAAATTTGTTAAATTCTGACTTTAAACTCAGAATTTTTTTAAATTCTGACTTTAAACACAGAATTTAGTTAAATTCCGACTTTAAACTCAGAATTTTATTAAATTCCGATTTTGAACTCAGAATTTTGTTAAATTCTGACTTTAAACTCAGAATTTAGTTAAATTCCGACTTTAAACTCAGAATTTTATTGAATTCCGACTTTCAACTCAGAATTTTGTTAAATTCTGACTTTAAACTCAGAATTGAAAAATAAAAAAAATTGTGGCTCTTCTACGCTTCCGTATAATCATGCTATTTTTTTTAAATTTATATTCTCACTAAACATTTACCCCCGTTTTCGCTAAAAATGTTTAAGAGTTAAACCAGGCCCAGTTGCTATGGTACTTAAAACTCTTAGTTTACCAGTTGTTTCGTTTATGTCACTGTCATTTTGTAATTGTGACATTTAGAAAAATTATTAGTTCATTTTTTGAAATTGTCATGGTAAACCTGTAACTGTCAAGTTAGACCTGGTCTAAATTTAAACCACTTTAGTGAATACGCGTGTAAATCTACGTTAATGACCTCAGTGGTCTCAAAACATTTACCAACGAAGTTTTGTTTCCAATTTGATTCAAATATCGAGGTATTCTACATTTAAGAATGCCCTCAAAGTACTTACATCTCTGGTAACTATAATTTTATATTCTCAAAATACGTACCTTATTATTTTTGAATTTTATCGAAATTGGTTATGCGTTTTAAAAATACGTTTTATTTTTTTTTCCATCACAAAATCTAGTTGTTAATGACCACCGATAATTCCTACATATAAACAAGGTGTCCTAAAAGATCTTACCAATAATTAAGGAGTACAGGGTTTTCCCGTATATTTTTTCACCCACCTATTGAGTTTATTTGAATAGATACGGAAATGTCGTTAATACAAAAGTTGTTGGGTTTTTTATGAACATTTAGAATATTATATCATTAGTGTGAAAATATTATTGGAAATGTCAAATTTTGACCGGTTGTCAGCTTTTTAAATGAAACGCCCTGTATATTAAATCATGATCTTTTTTTTCTAATTTTAAATATATATACTTTTAATATATTATGTCAATTAGTTTTGGATATATAAACGTTTAAACATTAAAGAAATGGCAAGGTAATTTGCGCTAAAACATTGTGAGGCATGGTCAAGACAATTGCAATGAACGACGCCTTTTTGACGTTTACCGGTCAGAAGTAATTATTTACGATCATTTTTAATATCTAATACGTTGGACGATGGGTTATTCAGAAGAAGAGAAACTCGACATGATAGAATTATTTTATTTACATTTTAAAAATGCATCGATAGCTCGTAACGAATATCATAGACGGTTTCCAGATAGACCAACACCGACTTGTAGGACAATATTAAACATCGCTAAACAATTGAATGAAAGAAAAACACTTAAGCGAAAAGTTAGAATAGTGGAAAGAAACGCTGAAGAAGATTTAAATATTTTATTATATTTTGAAACTTTTGTATTAAAATAATTTATTTACCTTATTTATTCTTGTTTTAGAAAACCCTGAGCGCTCAATTCCCGATGTAGCCACTTTTTTTAACAAATCATGGCATAAAATCCGCTAAATTCTAAAACATTATAAATATAAGCCATATAAATTTTTACCTACTCCAGAATTAACGGATCAAAATAAAATAGACCGATTACACTTCTGCCGATAAATAGAAAGACGTGTTACGATGAACCAACTAAATCTGTCAAACATAATTTTCACCGACCGACGGGGCAACATTTACCACTGGAGGCATGTTTAACCGGAAAAATAAGCATTTTTGGTCAAAAGAAAACCCGCGAGCTCCTCAGGCGGTCAAAATTCAGGGAAGAAGATCCCTACATGTTTGGTGTGGCCTTCTTAACAATCATGTTATTGGACATACATTTTTAAAAGGGAAAAAGATATCAGGAGTTATTAGAAAACGAAATCGAGGGGCATTTAGAACAACTACCGATTAATTCATATAATAATTTGATATGGCAACAAGATGGTGCCCTTCCTTATGTTAGTTATGGTGACTATAAACACTCAAATTTGGAATGGTGTAGAGCGTATAGAATATGTTATTGGTATTTGATGTGGGATACAAGCGTTTCACTTAGTTTTTTGGCTATGCTAAGGACCTAAAATTAAAACGCAGGCAATTTTTCTGGTGAGAATGTTGATGATAGTCATAAAAAAATTACTCGCCTTTAAAATTCGTTAGTTTTCAATAAATTTTGGTCAAATATATCGGCCAATTTAAATCTCAAAAATTTGTTTTTAAACTTTAGTTTAAATATCTTATTATAAAGAGTGATTCTTTTTGTAACGTACTGTTTAATTTGTATGCATTTTTAATCTTTATACTCACAAAAACAAACATCATAGCTAAATATTATAGGGGGAGATGAAAATAAACAATGGCGTTCTATTGGACTTTTACTTTTAGGTTGGCTGCATTTCTTTACTGAAAAAATTACTTAACATGAAGTGTCTACGACTGCTCCCATACGCTTTTATAGTTTTGGATTCTTTAAATACGCAACTGTCACTTATACCCAATTACACTTAAGTCTGGAACACTAAGGTGGAACGAATAAAGTTATCTACAAAGTCCCCATTAGACGGATACTGTATATTATTACCAAGCGGTTACGATTTGCGAACATCCGCCTGTTCTTGAAAATTTAATGCGTTGTGTCGTAGCATGCGGAGAGTTGCGATAGTTGAGTCACTACTATAATTCTGCCATCTATCATAACCATAACCCTTTGTTTCGTTTTTGTTTCCCTAAATTACAGCTTTAGGTTGTTTTGTTCAGGTATTACATAACCAAGTTGTGATATTTTTAATTTTCTATAAAATGTGGCTGAGTGACGAAAGCTACTTTTTTCTTATGGTATGTGAAGCCATTGTAAACCATTTTAGGTAAGTTGTTACTCGTAGACGATAACACACACACATACAACTAATAAACAGCTGTAGACCGAATTACAATGACTTTATAAGGACAGTGGCGACAATGGAATCCCACCCGCCAAATTGATGCAAAATTTCTAAAGGTTTAAATGGGGGCACCCATATTATCGTTAGTTTTTCGCAAAATATTAATCTACTTTTATATTGACAACCTCTGTCAGCGTCAGTTGTAAATGTTGGGTTATGTTAATGTTTTACTTTAATAATCTATTCGAACTATCTACTTACTTAAACTTACTTTTTCATTTAGATTTTTAACAAATAACAATGTTTGTGCAAGCGATTAATGAGAGTTGTCTGTCAAGTGATTTTAGTAATGTAATATGTACTGAAGAAGGCCTACAAAATAAAGTTTCTTTTATGTTAATCTTCGACAGCTTCTACCTCACATTGAGGTGCTGGATGAAGTAAAATATACACTAAGACATGAAATAATATTGTCTTTTACAGCAAAATAAAACCAAAATATAATAATGGGCAATATTTAATAACTTTTCTTGGAGTAAACTTTAACTTAAGACATTTACGGTCATAGTAATTTACACATTCATTACAAACACTTTATAATTACAAGCAGAAAACAGGTGAACCAGGCTTGTTTGAATCGATATTCTCTTTAATAATCACAAAAACTAATAAAATGAGATACTAAAACAACAAACCTCATAAGAAACCCACGTAGGCGAAAAGTAAACAAAACGATTTTAGCAGTAATATTGCCGAACTAACTAATAAAAAATTGGTTGCCATTGTCCTTATAAAATCAACGACCGAATCTCGTACCACCGCCCCCTATCTCCAGAACCTCAAGTACAAGAGGTAATAGTTTACTTGGAGTAAATAGATACTATAATTCTTACTTCTAAGTTGCAACAGAAGTATTACGACTGGTAATAGCCAGTTTAAAGTAGCAGTAGACGATAACTTTTTCTACTCTGCAACGACTCGTTTTATTTTATAGTAATACGTTATAGGAGTACATTTGAACGTAATGGAGTAGTCTCTGCAAAGTTCAGGAAGGTACTGATACTTAAAAGTTGTGATTTAGTAAACAGGTTAGAAACAGTAACTTTGAATAATTACTACTAGGTAACGGAAAAGAAATGACGACCTTGGAGTCAATTCCTTAAGTAGTTCCTTGGCAGTAGTTATTATATAATTATTTTACATGAAAAATTACTATAAAGTATGTAACAGTTCGATGGCTGTTATATTGAGGGGATAAATTTAACTATAAAAAAAAACAACTGTGTGAATTTTTGCAAGTCTATGGCTATAAAAAAAACACCAAAATAACAAATGATATAAAAGAAACAGTCACAAATTACTGTAAATATCTTGGTACATATTAAATTTATTACTACTCTAAATGTTTGGCCAAACGCTGATCTTACTTATATTTACTAATTGGATCCTAAACCAATGAAATGAATTATATATATATATATATATATATATATATATATATATATATATATATATATATATATATATATATATCCTTTATTAATTTAAAAATGATACATTTTAAGAAGAAATTTACAGATACAAAGAAAGCTTGATATTTTAAATTTAATATTTTCTAAATAAAACAAATTAAGTGTTCCACAGTATTGCTCAGTTTTTAAATGGGGAACTTATCTTAAAGGTTGAGCCACCAAATTCCTCAGACAGATGATTCTGTTATTGATTTTTGTCAATGGCCTTCGGACAAGATCAACAGCAAGGGTTAAATGACTTCCAACTTCAACAGGTGCTTTGGACTTTAATTTGCACTGGAAATGGAACTCCGAAACTTGAACTTGGACAATAAGAAAACTAGAACTGAAATTGGAACTGAAACCCCTAGCTGACTTCACGAGCTAAAAATATAATCTTTAATTACAAATTTGTATATTCTTCTATGTTTTTTTTCGATGTCGGGATATCCTGTTATGAAGTGAACATTTTCAGTATACAACAATCCATCAAAGATATGTACTTTAAATAACAGTATGAATAGTTACCTTCATTTTCTTTTCTTCACTTTTATTTTAATGCTCTTTTCTTTAAGATTATGATAACTTTTACTTTTGCTGCGTGTGGCTAGACTCAAAATGGAAAGTTTTGATTGGCCAACGCCTTGTGGCTATCGATATTGATCTCGCTTTCAACCTGCTTGCCGCATTCTATCTCCGAGGAATTAAACTTTAGCACTTCCCGGATAGGTGGCGCTTTAGAGAGATGGTACTGGTTAACGGATCGTCAGCGTGAACCGTTGCAAGTATTATTCGTAACAAATACATATATAATACTTGAAAACGAGTAACCCAAAGTGTTTGTTGACATAAAGTAGGATTATTAGTAATAAATACATAAAAACTCTTGAAAAGTTGTAGTGAAAACAGTGTAGCTACTTTAGTGATAGCTGGGAACAATTCTGACATATTGTAAAAATCGGCTGCAAGCTATTTCTAAGGATTGTCCCTAAAACAATCAAACATTTATTTTTTAACTTTTATCCAAACTGTTATTGCGCACCTAATTCTGTCGACTTTCTGAACCAACCATATTAAATTTAACGTTACGAGCGAATAATCTCGTGCCCTGTAAAATTTAATTATGATCCCCAATTAAAGATTACACTTGTCCCGACAGTTTTAATTATAACCGCAACAATTTATTCCAAGAATATCCGAAAATAAATTAGGTCCCGTTGCGTTTTCACACTGGATAACACTGTGAAGGGTTTCATTATCAATATTAAATATCTAGAGGGCCGTCTTGGCAGAGACAGTTGAGTGTTGTTTCGGAACGTTGGCCGTCGCGATTCAAGAGAAACTTAATAAAGATAATGCCTCCACACCGGAACAATGAGCAAATTGTAGTTAGATTCACCCCGACTCGCTTTTCGGGATCGGGATGCGACAGAACGCATGGATTTTCTAATTTTTTTAAAGTATTTCGTAGAATATTCGTCGAATTCAAAATCTTCAATAATTACGTAACAAGAAAGTTTAAAATGTAATTTTTTAATCTGGTATATCCGTGTTATTTCTCAAAACATCTATTCTACTCAAAAAACAAATTGTATGGATAGTTACCTAGCTTTTTCTAATCTTAAGAAATTTTTTTAAAATAAAACACTTTCTAAATTTTACTTTTAATAGATAGACTCTAAATACAGGGTGTATATAATATGTATATGATCCCTAGTTTATCATAGACAAGAATTCATAAAGTACTCTTTAACGGAGATACAGAGCCCCAAAGAGATATAGTATTTTTCAAGATATAAGAAAGTGACTCAGCCACCTAAATCATAAACATAATTCGACGAGACAGACCCGAAATAAATACTGTATGGCTACTTAATGGCAAACCAAACCCAAAACCAAAAACAGTTATGAAAAAATTGAATTTTATTTCTATATATAAATACATATACAGTGTGTCCCAGATTCGCTTCTCTATATAGAGATCTCGGCTCCTATTATATCTACAGCAAAGGTTAAATGGGGAAAGTTTTAGAGGAAACTTATGCTATTCGATATCTGGCTTCAGATTTACGATCGATCAATAAGTTTGGGAAATATCGTCGAAAAACCGAAAATGGCGGATTTCGTTTTTCGCCAGTATATCCAGAACGGTAAATTTGACAGCTGTCAAAATATGACATTATTCGGACACATTTTTAAGACAAATAAGATGGCGTATACGACACGTCTTCATTGTTTTTTGTTAACCCGCAACCCGCCTCAACTTTCATTTTTCTTATGACCGCCATATTGGATTTTTCGAAAGAGCCTAAAATTTCCAGTCTAGTGATATCTCACAAGTGCATTAAAGATTTTAGTGTCATCAAAAAGTCACACTTCGTAAATTAGGTTTCAATGTTTTTAAAGGAGGCCATGATTTATTTGTCACAAGATTACATTAATAAGTAAGTAATGTATTGAACGCATTGAATTTTCAATACAACATGAACGTAAATAACGACTTAACAAATCTAAATGAGCCTTAACTACTTTGTAAGTGGGTAACATTAATTTACAAATCTGCAAAATGACGTCCATTTGCATCGAGACATTTTTGATAATTGGTGACTGTTTTTCGTACAACCCTGGTAAGTGTATTTCGGTTAATATTTCTAAATGTGTCCAGAATTTTTTGTCTCAGGATTTCTATGGTCACGGGGTGATCAAATTCATAGATTTCATTCTTCGTGTCACCTAGAGGTAGAAATCCAAGGACGACAGGCCAGGGGATCTAGGAGGCCAAGATATTGGACCATTTAAAGAAATTATTCTTTTGTCAAACTGCTCTCTTAAGAAGTTCTTGACTTGAATGGTATTGTGAGCCGGACATCCGCCTTGTTGAAACCAAGTTCTTCTTAATTCATCTTCCGTTAGAATAGCTCGTAAGGCTGTTACAACCTGGTTTCGCAAAAGCTCTAGGTACCTCTGCCCGTTTAGGTTGTAGTCAAAACAAAAATGGTCCATTAAGTCGATTTCCTGAAATTAATAATTTATAAATAGGTGCCCAACAGTCTAGTGCGGCCGGGTCGGCCGGGTGGTACCAGAAACTATAAATTATAAAGAGAAAATTATCTTTATTAAAAAGTAGATATTTTCTTTCCAAAAATAATTATCGAAACATTCCGTAATGAATGAGCTTGTATACAGTTGAAACCTATTCAGCTTTATTATGAAAAAGAAAAACATATTTGGTTAGCGGGAAGTTATAGCCGTAATAAATTATTTTGTTGGTATTGCATATTAATTTCGGAAATACTAAATCAATTTATTTCAGTGATATAATAATCTTAAAGAAGTACACCGTGCCTTAATAAAACATAAAATATCAAAAGAACCCGATCGATCGTACTTACTTTTTTAAAACTCTCTGTACTGTTGATTTTGGCATATTAGTTTCCTGTTCTACAGTTCTTATCGATGCACTAGGGTTTTCGTTGATAGCTTGTAAAATATTTCTGTCTCGATTTTCATTGTTATTATTGTATCCGCTTCTAGCTTGTTCGAAGGCACCATGGTTAATTAAATTAACTACGATTTTCCTGAATTGGGTTTTATGAGGCTGCCGTCGTTCGGGGTACATCTCCAAATACCTTGCTGAGGTAACGTCGGCGTTTCTGTATGATTGAAAGTACAGAGTTTCCATGTCAACCTTTTTCTTCATTTGAATACGGAATGCCGGCCATTTTCTATAGGTTTTGACAATTTATGTATCAGACCTAACCTAACTTTACAAAGTGTAATATTTCGATGATACTAAAATCTTTAATGCACTTGTAAGACATCACTAGATTGGAAATTTTAGGCTCTTTCTAAAAATTGAAAAATCCAATATGGCGGCCTTAAGAAAAATGAAAGTTGAGGCGGGTTAACAAAAAACAATGAAGACGTGCCGTGTACGCCATCTTATTTGTCTTAAAAATGTGTCCGAATAATGTCACATTTTGCAGCTGTCCAATTTACCGTTCTGGATATACTGGCCAAAAACGAAATCCGCCATTTTCGGTTTTTCGCCGATATTTTTTCAAAAACAATTGATCGATCGTAAATCTGAAGCCGGATATCGAATGCAATAAGTTTCCTCTAAAACTTTCTCCATTTAACCTTTGCTGTGGGTATAATAGGAGCCGAGATCCCTGTATAGAGAAGCGAATCTGGGACACACTGTATAATGTGTCAAAAATATATTAAAATTTAATAGAGTATTTACAGGTTTATTAATAATAATTATTAGTTATAATTATCTTAATTGCCTAGTTCAATTTCGCTATAACTACTTTCTTGCAAATTAATTATGTGGTTTTGGTTCTAAATATATACATTTATACGAGTTTTCAATTTTTTTGACATGTTGAATACAGTTTATCCAATTTTCAACACTTACATTATTAACTTCGGTCTTTATTAAATTAATCACACTACTGTTTAATGTGGGGGTATTATTGTGAGCTCGTATATTAGATTTTATTTTATGCCAAATCAACTCGATCGCGTTAAAGATACAATAGTATGGTGGAAGCCGAATTATTTCGTGACCTGCTTCCTGTGCTATGTTATAACAAACATATTGATTTGAAAAATTGTAACATTTTAAAACTTCCAACAATTGTTTAACATTATAACTTTCATGAAAATATATGTCACGTTCACACAAAAAGTCTTGTATGTCACTTTTTTTACTTGTCGAATTTGGTACCCTGTTCAGTTGGCGGCTATGATAAGATGGATTATCCATGACAATACTGCTGTTAGGTGGTATATTTGGAAATAATTTATTTTTGAACCAGTCTTCAAAAACTTCAGCAGTGGTAGCACAATGGTAGTCCAAACTGAAATCTGAAATATTCTTCGCTGCTAAAAATAAACATTCTGGAATCCAGCCTTCTTCTGATCCCGCATGTAGAATAGTTATTCGTTTACCCTTATTTGAGGAAGCCTTCGTGTAGCATTTTTTCCATGCATCAATCCATCCTTTGCACGGTGTGTCATGGGTGCCATACCAAGTCTCATCTAAGTAGATTATTGTCCGATTTTCCGATCTAGCTGCTTCTATTTTTTCCAGGTATTCGATTCTAAGTCGTTGTAGGCGGCTTGATTCTATAATAACTTGCCTTTTGTCAATTTTTTTAAATAGAAACTCTAAATCACGTAGAGAACGCCACAAAGTTGTAGTAGAACAGTTAGTATCACAACCATCTTCAAATAGCTTGCGTGAAAGCGACAATAACGTAGGGACATTTTGGTCTGCATATATTTCATAAATTTTGCGGCGGATTAGGTCTTTTTGACAGAAATCAATACTTTTCTGGACATGATTGTCACTTCGTTTTTTTCTAGGCTCTATGGATTTGTTAACAATTTTCCAAACTGTACTTTCAGGAATGCTAACTGAGGTCTCCTTCAATGAAAAGTGCTTTTCGTGGCCTCGCTCCACTAATTTTGAATAAACACTGTTAACTATCATTTTTGCCTCAACGGGCAAGCATTTGCGGCTTCTTTGGTAAAGGACTTCCGTCATTTTAAGTAACTAGTATATATAACTATACCAAAATCACAGACCAAATTTTTGAAAACACGCAACACTATTTCACTCTAAGGCTGATGGCAAAATGAAAATTATACTTCTTAGAGTAATGTATTGAAACCAGTTCAATTACATGTTACAGTAAAAGCAAGGTAGATAAAATCTTTTTACCTGTCTGTTTCCGAGAATACGACTCTGTCACGGCCAGGTAATTAGGGAAGACAGAATGGTCATTCAAGGCTTTTATGGCATCTCATGATACAGAGACAAGTCACTTTCTTATATCTTGAAAAATACTATACCGGGCGACTTACCTTTTCAGCTCTAACTTTTGAATCGTCCTGTATAATTTAACAAAATTCTAAAATTTCATATAGTTTCTTCTTGGCTTTAGTTATTTCCATTTTTTTCTAATAAATCTAATTTCCTTCCCTTGGAACACTGATGTAAGATATTTATATTTTCAGGTACAGCAAAGGTGTGTCCTGAAGTTAATTGGTTGCTCGCAAATGCAGATTTAGTTTACGTTATTTCCGAAGATTTATATTTATCAAAGAGATTTACATGTTCTCGTACTCTGGTAGATATCTTCCTCCCGGACTGGCAAACATACACAGCAGGATAGTCGCCACAACTCAACGAATACACTCTAAATTTTGAGAATCTATCAATCTTATCCTTAATTTTAACTAAATGCTTTTTAAGAGTGTTTACAGTTTTAAAAGCAATAGATATGCTAAAATGTCTAAAGAATTTTGCCATTTGTGAGGAAATATTACCAAAGAATGTTATATATCTATATTGGTTGTTGTTTTGTCAAACTTAGGGTGTATTATATTATAAGAGAATTTATGTTGGTTTTGTCGTTTAAAATTTCCATTCCAAATTATATGCTGCACTGTTAGGCAACTTCTTATACGCCTGAAGTCAAAATTGAGAACCGATAAAACGTATGCACGGATTTTATATGTATAATTTTCAGTCGTGCAATCCGTCCGGACCAAATATAGGAATGTGCAACTATTATAAGACCCTCGCGCTTTTCTTCGTGCTTCTTGAGCACTCCCCTGAGCACTTGACGTTTTACTAACTTTACCAATTAATATTTTTAAATCTCGTACTTTATTATCCTTGAAGGAATTATTTTGTTCAAGATAATTGTTCCAGAAAGAGTATTTTGAGCTGAAAAGGATTATAACTTTAAAAGTAATTTTTAACTAGGTTAAAATTTAAACTGTCGCTTCGTTTTAAAGTGTCTTTTTCTTCTGCTTTCCTGGCAAGAATCGTTATCTTTATTTATTTTAATGTATTTAAAATATAATAAAGCAGCTGATGCAGTGGCGGCTATTCAGGCGAAGTAGGTGAAGTGCTACTTCACCAGGAAAAATAAACAAGCAAACATCTAACTATATTTATTATATATCTCTTAAAATTCAAGTTTTTACTAATTGGCAAAAAATAAACTGTACATCTCGAATAAATATTTTACTTGACCGTTGGCGGCATGTCTTTTTAAAACTTTCAATCGAACTTTATTATAACAACTATAACAGTGGCGCAAACCGCTTCGACTTTGCTGGAGGTGACAACAAATGACAACGCGTACGCGATGACGTCGAGCACATGAAAGAATAATGTTAACCAGCGCCATACAACGCTCTCGGTGAATTGCTAACGCAGTGCACTACACCCACGTGTCGTTCGGTTTGGGGTGGTTGTTTACTTTGCAGTTTGCTTCACTGTTTTGTGTTATATTTATTTATGGTGTTGTTACAACTTTATTTGGTGTCGGGTTTATTAATTTACATTACTGATGAATTAGATCACGGATGTGGTTTGCATTTTGTTGGAAACCCCATTTAATCGAGGGAAGGAACAAGATCAGAGTTTTAATCGTCACCCTGGTTTTCGGCGTACAAACGGTTATGTAGTAGTCAAATATGACAAAAATTGTTTTGCTGACATTGTTTACTAGTTTCCAATAACTATTCAGTGTGGAATAAGCAAGTATTTGCAGATATGTACTATGTTAAATATATGAAGGTCTTTACATAGACATGAAGACTCGGCGGAGCATTTAAAATGCGAGTTAAGGCTAAAAACATGCGTAAAAAATCAAAGCACTATAGCTGACACTTTAAAAGAAAATGCTAAACTATATAAAATACATTTTAACGAAAACGTCCGATTAAATAGATTATTTATGTGCTTGGTAATTGACGAGTTAGTCTTTCGCGGCCATGATGAGAGCAGCGAGTCAATAAATAGGGAGAATTTTAAAAAGCTTTTAGGTTTATTAATATCGAGAAGTTCTCAATAACTAAAAGAATGTTTTTACTGGTGACTCGAAAACTATTCAGAACAAAATAATTGAATGCATTTCTGATTATTTAAATGATCATGTAAAAAATTAAATAATTGTAAGTAATCAGTTGAAGGTTCCTGAAGGAATCGGTAGTAAATTAACCAGGTCTGTAAGTTAAATAAAGCCTTGTATTGTCTAAAGCAAGCAGCTGTTGAAGGTTTGAAGAGTTTGAAAAGGCTCTTACAGAAAAAGGTTTCACAAATTCTCCCGTGGACCGGTGTCTCTATATTTTCTAGATAGAGGTGACATCAAAGAATATTTACGTTATTTTATATGTTGATGATTTAGTAGTAGTTACTGCCCATAATGATTCTATGAAAAGTTTTAAAGAGTATTTAATGGTAGATTTAAAAAAAAATTAAGTTATATATTGGTATTAAAATTACTCGTGAAAGTAATAGGATTTGTTTGGATCAAAGTGCGTACTTAAAAATTATTTTAAATAAGTTCAATATACATGATTCTAAACCTGTCAATAGTCAACTTGAGAGTAAATTAGACCCCGAAGCGTTGAATTCGGAAGAGGTATGTGATGCTCCTTGCCAAAGTGCTATCGGATGTCTAATGTATCTAATGACCTGCACGAGACTCGATTTAGGTGTAGTAGTAAATATTTTTATTTAGTTTAATAGTTTTTTTCTGTGCAAGTGGATGATACCACTGATATTACGCAAACAGAATTCAGAAGGTTCAGTAGTCGAGAGATCCTTAGGATTTTATAATGTCAGCTCCAATAGAACCTCGGAGAATTTATATTCTCTATTGGATCAAATTTTGGATCAATTTGACTATAAACATAAATTAATAGGGCAATGTTACGATGGCGCAAGTGTGATGTTTGGCCAGCGCCGCAGGCTGTATTTGTCCATTGTCTTGCTGCTATGAAGGATAGGAAAATTGATTTAGTATACAAAATTTAGGTAAGTGGTAAAAAAATATTCTACTTCTTCCACGTATAAAAAAAATTGTAGAAAAAAATTATTGCGATATTTTCTTGCTTCATTTGCACTTCACTTACTTTTTCACCCGCGAGCCGCCATTGAGTTGATGAAAACATTGTGTTAAGAACAACGTTACCTACCGAAACCAAATGTTTATAAGTTGAAGCACTGATATGGTTTTACAAAATAAATTTTACAGTTTTATTTTATATAGGGTAGGTCCAAAGTTCTATTGGTTTGGAATATTACTTCCCTCGTAAACGGGAAGTATTAAAAAATTAACCCCCAAAATTTTTTCAGATCTTCACGTTTCAAGATCCCTAAATATCCAAAAACAGCAGGCTTTTTCACAAATGGCTCATTCCTTTATTTTTTCCGTATATGTAAATAAAGCTTTCCTTTCCTATCTACAAATAATTTAAAAAAACATTTGGTAGTCAAATTATAAAAATACATCTACAATTTTTTAAAACTAATTTAAAATGTTATACTATTCACAAGATTAATAAAATAAGGTAACGTACCTCAAAAAATGCATGTTGTTTGTTTTATATATTTCGCTGGTAGGGAGCAAGTTGGTGGTTAACCAGGCAACTCATGTGTCCCAGTTGTAGGTACAAAATTGTTCTTATCATTGTTTGTTTGTGAAGAATTTAAAGATATTTTTTTTCCTTTATTTTTTAATTTAAACCTTAGAATAGAATCAGACATTTACGATTATATACTACATTATGTATAGGGTGGGTCCAAAGTTCTATTGGATTGGAATACTACTTCCCACGTAAAAGGGAAGAATTGTAATCGTAAAAAAATTAGCCCCCGAGGTTAAGGATCATATGGGGATTAATTACCTGATAATATTCTGATAAGAATTCAATACGGTCATTCAAAATGGCGGCCTAGTGAAATGTTAAAAAAATGATTATCAAAAAACCACTGATCCAATTTATCTCAAATTTTGCAGAAACATCAAATTATTATATTGAAATTAATTGGTAAAATGTTAGTACGAATCCAAGATGGCGGAATAAAATGGCAGCTTGATAAAATATTTAAAAATTCTTAAAAAACTTAAAAAAACTGCTTAATGGATTGATTTTAAATTGTGTGCCAAAACTAATTATGGTATAGGGTCAACCAGTAAAATTGTGGTACTAATTCAAGATGGCGGAACAAAATGACGGCCAAATAAAATGTTTGTATTCGTGGAAATATCACCCCTTGCCGAAAAACATGTTTTCTCAATTCCGTCGGTCTGTCTGTTTGTCTGTCAGTTCGGGGTATAGCTGAAAAAACTACTTACCAGTTTGATTTAAAATTTTAAGCAAAAATTAAGGGTCGTATAGGGATGATCTGGTAACATTTTGGTAAAAATCCAACATGGTGAAACAAAATGGTAGTCTAGTGAAATGTTAAAAAAATTATTATTAAAAAACTATTTACCCAATTGATCTCAAATTTTGCACAAATATTAAGTATTATATTGGAATCAACTGGTAAAATCCAAGATGGCGGAACAAAATAGCGGCATAATAAAATATTTAAAAATTCAGCCTAAAAAAACTATTTAACGGATTGATTTGAATTGTGTGCCATAACTAACTGTGGGGATAGGGATTAATTAGTAAAACTATGTTACTAATTCAAGATGGTGGAACAAAATGGCGGCCAAACAAAATGTTATAATCCTGAAAAATATCAACCTCTCAGGTTTTACATGTACTGAAGTTTTACCGTTCCTAGATGCCTAAAAATATGTCCGTCTCTAACAGCACACCTTAAAAACTGCTTACCAGATTAATTCCTAATTTTAGTTAAAAATTAAGGTTCATATGGGGATGACCTGGTAATATTTTGGTAAAAATATCATTGGATACAAAAGAAAATTTTAGAAAATCTCGGATTTTGAACATGCGTTTCAGAATAACTCTATATATTTATATATTTTTGGAAAGCCCATATTATTCCTAATAAAAATAAAGAATAATATACAGAGTGTCCATTTTAAGAAAATAAAGCTAGATCCGATAATTTTTTGACCTGACCCCGTATTCTTATTCTGAAATAACAAATAATTGCAAAAATGCAGAGTTTTTTATTTTACGCCGTGTATGTCAGTGGTGTCCTTAGGAGGCAAATGCCCCCCTAGAGCTCTTAACCCAAGCAAAATGTTAAGTAAAAATAATTTTAGGTGTCAACCTTTTTTTATTTTTTTGTATACATCGTCGCTAATTTTCATGAGGGTATATGTTAACAAACAAAAAGTTATGACCTTATTTTAAATGTTTGCCCCCACCCCAGTAAGCCACTGCTGTATGTACTATTTTTATTATATATATATATATATATATATATATATATATATATATATATATATATATATATATATATATATATATATATATTTTTTATTCAATTTGTTTCTTGAACCATATATATACAGGGTGTCCTAAGACGAACTGCGGCAATCGATTTCTCAAAAAGTACGCTAACTAAAGTCGATGGGGGCAATTCGCGCAAAATATTTTCAAGATGGCGGCACTTCCGGTTTAGCAGAAGTAGACGTCAACTTTCTCTTTTTAAATAGAACACTGTGTATATATTTAAATTTTTGGATTCCTCGAAAAATTCTAGGTATATTTCATGGATAATATCCTATACCTAAGTTCAACTGTTTTTGAGATATTTTGAATTTTATGTAAAAAATGACGTTTGCAGGTCTAGCCATAACTACAAATATCTGCTTATGGAAGTCTCTATTATTTATTTGCGGTTGGCTTCCTTGTCCAAAAGGGTACACTTTATTGGCCTGTGCTGATATTTATGCTACTATATTTTTATAATAAATAAATATAGGGTGATCAAAAACTGACATTATAAATATACTTTAAAAAATCGTTGAAAGTTACTTTTTTCAAATGGAAATCCCCAATTTTTATAATTTTATCTTATTTAATACTTAAAATAACGGTGACTTTGTATAAAGTTGTCTATTCCAAAAATTTGTAGTTTTTGAGTTATTGACGATTTAACATTTTTTATTCTAATAATACCAGACGGCTTCTAAGTTTTCTTGTTAGTTGTCCATCACAGGGAGGCCTGGCGAGAACAAAACCAATTGGTTACTATAGTAACGTAATATTTGTTGTCGTTTGATAATTACGTACTAAAATATTATTTATTTATTATAGTAATTATAATAATTATACTAATAATCATGCCGGGGCGATTAAATTACACACAGGATTATTTGAATTTGTTTATTATCTATGAGGAATCCAACAGAGTTTTAACAAGAACATGCCAGATATTTGCTGATAGATATTCAGATAAACAGAAACCGTCACCGAACAGTGTTAAACAAATGTTGGAAAACTATAAAAATGTTGAAACCGTGAAGTCAAAAATTAATTAAAGAAAAGCCTATTCCCATTATAGTCTAGTCTACACAAGAGCACAACTTATTTTTTTAATAAATGTTGAAAATGTCCATCTTGTAATTCCAGTCCCTTACCCTTGCCATACAGTCCTCTTTCGTTGTCACCGGATTAAAATAAACGATTCCTTTTATCGTTCTCCATATAAAATAGTCTAAGACTGTCAGATCGGGGGAACGAGGAGGCCAGAGAAAAGGTCCAATGTTGGCAATCCACTTCTCGTAAAACGTAGCTTGTAAAAAGTTAGTAACTACAACGGTTCTATGTGGTGGGGCTCCATCGTGTTGGTAGAGAATTTGACTATGTTCTCCCAAAGGTAAATTATCTAAATATTCGTTGTCCAATTCTTCAAGAATATTCAGACATCTTTCTCCTACAAAAGTTTATAGACATAATTTTACGGAAAGAAATGCTTTGATAATATTCATCGATTTATTGATTTAAGAAGAAACAAAATACATCAAAGTTCAATTAATTTAATCTGAAGAGTGTTCAATAAAAAAAGAGAGGTTTAATATTTTATGACTTTCTAAAGTACCCTATATAAATAGCTTGTAAACACCTAACTAAAGTTAACTTTCCTATAAAACTTGGGACGATATATTTTTTTAGATATGATGTGTTACGGTAAGTGGACCAGTATTTGTATGAAGTAGTGTAGTGTGACCTGTATAAATAATTTTATTTAATTTATTTATGTAATAATATTTACTAAATGATTTATCTGATTTTGGATTGACGCTAAATTGATAAAAAAAATTATTGTAATATCATATCTAAATGGATTATTTTTTATTAAAAAAGTCCTTGTGTTTAGGCAATGTATAACTTACCACTCAAATTTTCTTGGTAAAAATTCAATTTTATTATTCCATCGTTCCTTACTGCACAAAATACATTAAATTGCCAGGATTCTTGAAAGTTCCGCGATCTTACTGCATAAGGATTCGAATCACTCCAAAAATGGGAATTATGTCTATTGAAAAGGCCATTTTTAGTAAATTTTGCTTCATCGGTCCAAATTATATTGTCTAAAAATCTAGGGCTATCTTGTACCATTGTTAATATAAACTCGCAAAACTGTACTCTTTTTCGCAAATCAGTGTCTTTTAGTTGTTGAACCAATGATATTAAATAAGGTTGGAAGTTATTTTTTAACAGAATCCTATGCACTGCGTTCTTCGAGATTCCTAATTGTCTTGCCACGTTTCTTAGGGATGGATTGGATATCCCAGAATTGCGATCTCGACATTTTCATTATCAACAATGGGCTTCCTCTTATTAATTTTTGCCTTGACGTTTTCAAAATTTTTATAGTTTTCCAACATTTGTTTAGCGCTGCCTGGTGACGGTTTCGATTTATCAGGATATCTATCAGCAAATATCTGGAATGTTCTTGTTAAAACTGTGTTAGATTCCCCATAGATAATAAACAAATTCAAATAATCCTGTGTGTAATTTAATCGCTCCGGCATGACTATTAGTTTAATAATTATTATAATTACTATAATAAATAAATAATATTTTAGTAGGTAATTATCAAACGACAATAAATATTACGTTTCTATAGTAACCAATTGGTTTTGTTCCCGCCAGGCCTCCCTATCATGGCCAACTAACAAGGAAACTTAGAAGCCGTCTGGCATTATTAGAATAAAAAATGTTAAATCGTCAATAACTCAAAAACCACACATTTTTGGAATAGATAACTTTATACAAAGTCAACCTTATTTTAAGTGTTAAATAAGATAAAATTATAAAAATTGTGGGTGTCCATTTGAAAAAAGTAACTTTTAACGATTTTTTAAAGTATATTTATAATGTTAGCTTTTGATCAACCTATATTTATTCATTATAAAAATATCAGCACAAACCACTAAATTGGATCCTTTTGGACAATGAAGCCACCTGCAAATAAATAATAGAGACTTCGATAAGCAGATATTTGTAGTTATGTCTAGACCTGCAAACGTCATTTTTTACATAAAATTCAAAATATCTCAAAAACAGTTCAACTTAGGTATAGGATATTATACATGAAATATACCTAGAATTTTTCGAGGAATCCAAAAATTCGATAATATACAGGGTGTTCTATTTAAAAAAAGAAAGTTGACGTCTACTTCCGGTATAACCGGAAGTGTCGCCATCTTGAAAATATTTCGGGCGAATTGCCCCCATCGATCTTAGTTAGCTGCCAAAATTTCAAATTTTTCCATAGCCTACTTTCTGAGAAATCGATCGCCGCAGTTCGTCGTGGGACACCCTGTATATATATATATATAGATATATATATATATATATATATATATATATATATATATATATATATATATGCATATATATATATATATATATATACATATATATATATATATATATATATATATATATATATATATATCTATATATATATATATATATATATATATATATATATATATATATATATATATATATACATATGTATATATATATATATATATATATATATATATATATATATACGTATATATATATATATATATATATATATATATATATATATTTATATATATATTTATATATATATATATATATATATATATATATATATATATATATATATATATATATATATATATATATTAACTGGACCTTTTTATTTTGGTATAGGTTTATTTGCAACATCTGATACAATGGTGCTAATTTGACGTTTCGCCTGTCAAAGTTGGCTTTTTCAAAAATCGGTCATTCCTTTATTTTTTTTGTTTATGTAAATAAAACTTTTCTTTCCTATCTACATATAATTAAAAAAAAACATTTGGTAGTCACATTATAAAAAGACATCTACAATTTTTTAAAATTAATTTAAAATGTTATACTATTTTCAAGATTAATAAAATAGGGTTAAGTACCTCGAAAAATGCATGTTGTTCATTCATGTGACATTCACGATTATTTATTACATTTTAAAAATAATCTTTTTTACAATATCAAATTGTGACATATTTGATTTAAATTATTTATATCTTGTTTGTTATTTACACCATTTTTTTTTTTTTATATGAATCATTTCTTTAATAATTAATTTCTGGTACAGATTATCTTCATCTATAATTTTGGTTTCAGAAAAATTAAAATCATGTTTTGTACTTTTTTCATGTTTGTGTAATGCAGTGGATGCATTCTTTGTGTACTTATTTCCTTTTATTCACAAGTTATTATTACACTGTAAGTGGTGCCCTCTATGAGTAACATCCAAACTAAGAACAGATTTAAATTTCTGGCCTCAAAAAACCTCCGATTTCTTAATTTCGTACCCCTCTGTCACCTTGTTGATAAATTATTAAGAAAAAATTAAATGATATTTACAACTTTGATACCCTATATCTCGATTATTATCAACTTTTGACTGAGGTTATTAAATCGCAATATTTTCACCCAAAAAATCTGCAGTTTTGCTGTGTACCATTAATTAGCGGACAACCTGTATAAATGTGCGACTCTGTGCGGAAGAATCTATTTAGGTAGGGAAATTTAAAAAAGATATTTGTAGTTGTTGCGAATCATCGCGTTTGTTATAGTTTAGAAAAATAAGCTAATATTATTTTTAATATCTGTAGTATACAAATTTCTATGAACGCCCCTACAAAGCTATTATCGGTAAACTGGCAGGACACATTACACGTGTATTTTAATTAAAAATTCTCCTCAAACAAAAAACGTACGCCTTCATCTAAACAATGCATGCTTCCGTCAAACATACCCCGCCCATTCGGAGTCTCATGTAAGGCTTATCTTTTGACAGCTCATATTTTGAGTTAATGGAATGTTTTATTCACATAGGGAGAGAGACAGAGAGAACGGGTTGATAACGTTATATTAAAGCTCAGCAGAATCGTGACCGTCTAGAAAACTTATGCATAAACAAAGCTGCTACCTTGCATTGTCCCTGTTTGCTCTATTATTTGATGTTTTGAATTGACGTCGCATGTATACAAAAGAAAATAATGTCCTTAACGATCGCCTACTGAAGGATTTCCTTTAATTTTCAATGCAATCGGTGCCCTATTATTTTACTTGTTTGTTTACTTAGTAGGAAAAAGGGTTGCAGTTATAAAGATTCTACTATTGAAAGGAAATCTAAACAGTTTTAGCTTAGAGTTTGTAATTCCAGGAAAATCTTAAGTTAACCAAAACCTAAAAGTAACTTTCGTTTGGTTTATATATATATATATATATATATATATATATATATATATATATATATATTTTTATTTATATATATATATATATATATATATATATATATATATATATATACTGGGTGATTCACGACCCACTGTACATACTTATGTGGTGTATAGGGTATTCCTAGGGTATATCGAAATAGATATTTAAATTGATTAATCTCGGCTTTATTACTAAGATACAGGGTGATTTTCGTATTTTGTAAAAATTTGTTCACCCTGTATCTCCTAAACTGCTTAATACATTTTTTTAAAATTTTGTACACAAACACTCTTGGTATATCATAACTTTTTGACGTTTGAAAAGTAGCAAAGTTCCAGGGCCGTATCCAGCCAATTCACACAGGGGAGGGGGGTTAGTTTTGAGATACCCTGTACATCGGAATTCGGTATTTTTGAATTTTTTTCTTAAACTACATTCATTTGTGAACAAAAATATGCCATCATCTTGAATGGCACACTAAGGGAGAGTTTCTAGAATTAAAGACTCCGTCCCTTGTAAATTGGGCTTCATCAGTGAATAGTGGTCTAAAAATAGTTCTTCGATGATTTATTACCCACCTAGCAAATGCTAATCTAGGCAAGTAGTCGCCTTCTTCTAATCTTTGTACCTCTTGTACATGGAAAGGGTATAAGTTTTCATTTTTTATAGTTCTCCATACTCTTGTCTGTGGTATCGCTAATTGGGCGGAAATTCGCCTAGTGCTTGTGGTTGGATCTTCCTCACAAGGTTGAGAATATTCTCTTCTTGGACCACGTTACTAGCACCCACTCTTTCAACATGAAGATCGGTTGAGGGAAACTTACCCTTTTCACGCAATGTATTAAAGGTTGCGGGCAAACGTTTGGTGATTTGGAATTCTCAGATCCGGAAATCGTCTTCTGTATTCTTCTGTAGCAGCCCTTCCGTTACCATTACAAAATCCGTACACAAATACGATGTCTGCGTACTCAGCATTTGTAAATAACGGCATTTTTACAATTATTGAAACGTACAAACTTTTTGCAAAGAGAAAATTCAAATAAAAAATCTTTAATTAACAATGTCAAACACAAATGATTGAATTGTATGTACGTAATGTCATTTTTAAAATATCTGTCTAAATTCCAAGGCTTACTTTATTATTTTTAGGTCTTAAAATTTATTGAATTTGTATTTTTTTGTAGGTTTTAAGGTTACGAAAAAAATAAAAGTAAATAAAAAAATTAAAAAAAAACAAGCTCTTACACGTAATTTGTATACAATAACAAAAATAAAAAAAGATAAATTTTTACGGTAGCCGATAAATGATCACGATCTCGAGCATTAGATAAGAGATGAGGCGAAAAAGACTCAAACAGAAATTAACTGGTTTATTAGTAGAGATAGTTTAATTTTTTTAAAAGTCAAGCATTTAGACAAAAACCTCAAATGTAAATGATTCAACGCTCAATTGCAATTCACAAAAGCGTGCACAAAAATGTAGAGATACCGTTAGACGGGCGTTATTGTGTTAGGGTAGATTTTGGTATTTTTGGGCCACTAAAAATAAAAAATAATTCGACAAGGCTGTGTTTTATTAGTAGAGATATTTTAATTTTCTTTTAAAGTCAATCATAAATCAATAATTTTACTTAGTTAAAAGCTTTAATACAGATACCGCTAAAAAAAGGGGTATGTACTATCTAAAGATTTAAATTTCGTACATAACCTTTAGTGTACCATTCAAGATGGTGGCATATTATTGTTCACAAATTAATGTAGTTTAAGAAAAAAATTCAAAAATACCGAATTCCGATGTACAGGGTGTCTCAAAACTCGCCCCCCTCCCCTGTGTGAATTGGCTGGATACGGCCCTGGAACTTTGATATTTTTCAAACGTCAAAAAGTTATGATATACTAAGAGTGTTTGTGTACAAAATTTTAAAAAAATGGATTAAGCCGTTTAGGAGACACAAGGTGAACAAATTTTTACCAAAATATAAAAATCACCCTGTATCTTAGTAATAAAGCCCAATTAATCAATTTAAATATCCATTTCGATATACCCTATACACCACATAAGTATGCACAGTGGGTCGTGAATCACCCAGTATATATATATATATATATATATATATATATATATATATATATATATATATATATATATATATATCAGAAAGAGTAGAAGAACATAAACTCAGCATCAAAAATAAACAAACAACATCTGCCTTATTTTTACATCATCAGGAAACAGGCCACAAAATAAACTTCGAAGGGTGTAAGGAAATTGCCAATATACAGCACTATCGGATCAGAATAATCCGAGAAGCCATAGAAATAGAAAAACAAGGCGATTTAAATAAAAGGGACGAATCATTAAAGTTACCAGCAGTATGGAAATCAATCATATATAAATCAAAAACTACAGAAAATCAAGCGGTATTAGTCCAACAACAACGTCCCGAAAACATAAACAATGACGCACGACCGTTTAGATATAACCTTCGGCTGAGGGTGGGGGTATAAAAAGAAGTCTTCAATCGGACGCGAAACAGAAAGCTTCGAAAATGTCAAATTCGATTTTGGCGAAACGTCAGCAAAATTGTTCTTTTCGGAACGAGAGTGATGAATGGATGTACACCCGGAATGAAAAACACATATATATATATATATATATATATATATATATATATATATATATATATATATATATATATATATATGTTACTTGTCTATAACTTTTACTTCCATCATAGGCGGGAATTATTATAATTATTGTGATAAAATTATCCTTCAAGATTATTGCACATCTTTGCGTTTTATGCTCCTTAGAATCTCAAAAACGTGTTCTCTCATTTCTGTCGGTCTGTTCCTCTACCTGCGGCATGACTTAAAAGCTACTTACCCGATTGACTGAAAATGTTTTCAAAAATCAAGGATTATATGGTGATAGAATAGTTAAATTTTCATAAAAATCCAACAATATAGAGGAACAAAATGGCGGTTTCACAAAATGCTAAAGAAATCATTATTAAGAGACTGCTTATCGAATGGACCTCAAATTTTGCAGAAAAATTCAAGGGTGATTTAGGGATAAATCGGTAAAATTTTGGTTTGAAGCTATTATGGCGGGACAAAATGATTAAAAATTCAGTACCAAAAACTACTTATCCATTGAATGAAAGTTTTCACTATTTGGATGGTTCTTTGGATTAGTCCGTATCAGATTGGAATCACTATCCGACGTTTCGCACTAGATAGTACGAGGCATCTTCAGGAATCCTTATTTCACGAGATCTAAATCATGCATGAGATAAAAAAGATTCATTCAGTTTATCCTATTTTCAAATTTCAATTTTCTGCACATTCAATTGAACAAGATTTTTTACGTTGATTTTTTAAAAATTTTATTTGGCCGACATTTTGTAGCGCTATCTTAAATTCGTACCTCAACTTTACTAATTTATCTCTATATCACACTAAATTCTTGCACAAAAATTGAAATTCATTTGATAAATAATATTTTGGGGTTAGGATCCAGTAAAATAAAATAAACATCTTTTTTCGAAATTCTCGAAGTTTCGTAGCTTTGTTGGATACTCAAGACACATATATAGATTCTATATTTTGCATGAAACCCATATTATCAGGTTTTACAAACTCCGTTGATCCACAGATGTCCTGAGGATGCAATAAAGTTGCAAAACGCCGACAATAAAAAAAAAACTTGTTTTTTTTTTACTGGATCCTAACCCCAAAATAATAAACCACTCTAACAATACGTTTTTAACATTGTTCCGCCATATTGGATTTTTACCAAAATATTACCTGGTCATCCCCTTATGACCCTTAATTTTTAATTTTGAAGTCAATAGGGAAGTATTTTTTATTTTATATTTAAGCTATGCCGCGAAATGACAGACAGACAGACATACCGACAGACGGACCGACTGAATTGATAAAACATGTTTTTTGGCATCTGGGAACGCTAAAATGTGAAGTTATGTGAAACCTGAGAGGGTGACTTTGTTCACGATTACAAACATTTTATTTGGCCGCCATTTTGATTTACCTTGTAGCGAACTGACAGACAGACAGGCAGAAATACCAACAGTGAGACCAACGGAATTGAAAAAACAAATATTTTCGCATCTGGGAAAATCAAACAATTAAGTAATTTTTAAATATTTTATTAAGCCGCCATTTTGTTTCGCCATCTTGGATTCGTACCAAAATGTTACCAGTTGATTCCAACATAATACTTGATGTTTGTGCAAAATTTGAGATAAATTGGATAAGCAGTTTTTTAATAATAATTTGTTTTTAATTTTACAATGCCCCTATTTTATTTCGCCATATTTTCCGGTTACGGTTTTCCATCACAAGTGGAAACCCATCTTAAAACAGGGTCGTGTCAGTACTCGTATAGCAAAGATCCCTAAAGATGCCTTGTGCAATCGAAGGCGAAACGTCAATGACTTAAAATTTCGCAAAAAAACAAGGATAAACTGGTAAAATTCTAGTGCAAATTATTTTATTTAAATTTATACCCTTAAAAATCCCCGCTATATATTTATCTAAAGTGTTTTTGATGCTAATTGTAACCAAATCGAATTGACGCTAAAATATCTTCGTTTGTTGGGGGCTGTTCCAAAGTGAAAAAAAGTTTTATATACAAAGAGATAAAATAAATTTGACGTGTTTCAAGGCTACCCTATACAGTGGAAATAAATAAATGCAATAAATTAAAATAAATTTTGGAAATTTCGCCGTTACAACCTTTTTTTATTTTTTTTAATTGACGTAATCCAAAAAAGTACCTACGCCAACAAATTTTGGAAATTTTTTATGTTCAAACCATTACTACATATATTTATGCATTCAACTTGACTGCAGTCGGTTTAGCAAATTCTCAAAGTTTTTTTTATTTTCAAATCGAAGATGTACAGTATCATGAACGACAAGACCTACAAAATCTAATCCGCTCTACACATTTATTTAGAATACTTCTAATGCAAATTTGAAACCAACAGGTTTATCCATTCTCAAATTATCATAAATTAAAATTTTTGTTATACACAAATCCAAAAAACAGACATCTTTTGTTAAGCGACTTGAAAAAAAAAGAGGAGGTTATCAATTCCATGCTATGTATTTTTTTACGTATGTTCGTCAATTACTTCGCGATGAATTGATCAATTTGGACGAAAAGAATATTCAGGATGTTCCCGGTTCCATAGCAATTATGTAAAAACATTTTTAAAATGGCAGAATGACGCCATTTTGAACTGTTATCTTGAATATATGCGTTCACTAATTTGTTCACCATTCTGTCAGGAAAACAAATTATATATGATAACATTGTTGTTATGTTATATATAATATATAATATACAATGATGTTACATAACATGCAGTGGTCTCATAGAAGAATCTCTCAAGAATAGAACTAAAAAGGATGAAAAAAAAGTCGGTAAATTTCCTTTACCTGGAACTTCCCTCGTTATGAGTATTTCCTTAGGCAGTGAAGTGTGATTCAATTTATTTCAGTACATATAGTCATTTAGGAACACAAGTTCAATAAGATTTTTTTACGTCGATTCATTAAAATAAAAAACAATTATTTGGCCACCATTTTGTTCCGCCATATTGATTTCGTAACACAACTTTAACAAACAAACAAACAAAAGTATGCTTTATTGCCGCAGAAAAATTTTACAATTTTATGGACAAAGCAAAATATACCTAAAAATAAGACATATCAAAACATTAATCGAAAATAATTTCGACAGGTCAGTGCTTTTTTTTTTTTAAAAATGTAAATTATCAATTTACCAAATCGTAAAACACACGTTAGAATATAACATAACATTGCAAACAGTAAATGAATCATGATAACCTTATAAAAGTAAACAAACACACATGTACGAGGTGAATAATTTCGATGACATTGAAATCAAAATTGCAACTATGCGACCTTAAACTCTATGTTATTATAGTTATACAAATAATTGTGATGTTAAACAGAAGGTATATTGAACTAGTGTAGAATTTAGTATACAAAAAGAATTAAATTGTTTTTAATCCAATACCTAACAAAAATAATTAAGATTTAAGTGAATGTTCGACAGTTCTTTTCCCTATATAATGATTTACAAAATTCTATGCTATGAGTTAGGACATGACTCACAAAAGATTTAAGTAAACAAGCGAGTTTAGTGACAATTTAAAGAGACTTACTCACTGAAAAAAAAAAAATCATTAACGCTGTAAAATGGTCTCTCAATGAGGTATGCTTTGGTGTTTTTTCGAAATTGTGCAAGCATAGGGACAGATTTTAAATGTACTGGCAGATTGTTGTAAAGTTTTATGGCGTTGTAAATAATTGATTTTTTTATTAATTCTGTGGAAGGAATGGGAAGATAAATATCATGCCTAGAGTTTCTGGTAGGGTATACATGTTGTGGCCTTTCTGGGAGGGTGTTTATATGTTTTCTCAGCAAACATACCGTTTCCAAAATAAATAATGCAGGAAGTGTTAATATTTCATGTTTTTTGAAATAGTATTGGCAGTGAGCTCTATTATTTAGACCAAACAAATAACGAATGGCTCTCTTTTGAAGCATAAAAATACTACGAAATTGCTCGGTGGTACAGCAGCCCCAAAAGGGAAGGCCATAGCGGAGATGGGATTCAAATAAAGAGAAATAAGTAAGTCTGGCAGAAGGAACGTCTAGTTCTTTTGAAACTGATCGAATGGCGAAGCAGGCGGTAGAAAGTTTTTTAGTTAAGGTGTCAATATGATTAGACCATTTTAGGTTGCTATTTATATTTAAACCCAGGAATTTAACCGACTCTACGTATTCAATATTGCTGTTATGTACCTGAAGTGGTTGTAAAGTTCCCTTATAAGATAACGCCACCGTTTTATCGACGTTAAAACAAAGCATATTGGAATCGGACCAAGCCTTAATTATAACCAGGTCTTTGGAGATACTAGAGTGTAAAGACGTTGTATCAAAATCACTCCATGTTATGCTTGTGTCATCAGCAAAAAGGGAGATTCTTCCATTAATTTTAGGGTTCGTGATATCATTAATGTATAACAAAAAAAGAATAGGTCCCAAGACTGAACCTTGAGGGACTCCACTTGTAATCAACTTACAATCAGAATCGGAACCATTAGCCCTTACAAGTTGTTGCCTTTTTCCAAGATAAGATTTGAACCAATTTAAAGAAGTACCACGAATTCCATAAAAATTTAGTTTGTTTATCAGAATTTCATGACTAACACAATCAAAGGCTTTCGCATAGTCACAAAAAACTGAGGCAGTTGGGTGGTTGTTATTGAGAGATAAGTAGACGCCTCTAAGCAACGTGAACATGGCGTCACTGGTGCACTTGTTGGGTAGAAATCCGAACTGCTCCGGGGATATTATCTGATGTTTCAGGAGAAATGGCATAAGACGGTTCTTCAGTAGCCTTTCGATGATTTTTGATAGCACTGGTAGTAGTGCAATTGGGCGATAATTGCAAGAGTTAGTTTTTTCGCCGCCTTTATGAAGTGGAATAATTATAGCTGTTTTAAGGCAATCAGGAAATACACCTTTTATAAAGGACTCATTTATTAATACACCTATGACTGGGAGTGGCAAGTTCAGGAATATTCTAATTGATAGGCCATCAATGCTACACGAAGATTTACTTTTGATATTATGTATTACCTTCAATAGTTCAGTGTTGCTAACGGGACTTAAGAAAAAGCTATCAGCTAAATTTTTTGAAGGAGGGAGAAACGAAAGAGGGTCCAAACTTGGCGAGATACTAGAGGTAACATTTTTGCTTACATTAATAAAATAATCATTTAGATCATTAGCCCCCGGCAAGATCTGAGTCACAGGGTTTGATTTGTTTCTGAGGTTATTGATGATGGACCAGGTTTCTTTTGAAACGTTATTAGAGTTTGTTAGACGTTTTCGGTAGTGTAATTTTTTTGCTGACTTAATAAGAGTAGTGTAGATCCTCCTATAATTAGAGATATAGTCGAGAATAAGAAAGGAGTCGGTGAATTTTTTTATATATGAGAGCGAGCGCATATTTTTAGCAGAAATTCGTATTCCTTTCGTGGTCCACGGTTTATGCCGCTTAGGTTTGATATTCTTAAGCGGGAAGGCCTTGTTAAAAGCACTTAAAGTTTTATTTAAAAAAGTTCTGAAGTTTGTGTTGACATTATCAGATTCAAAATTCCAATTGGTGTTAAAGCAAATATTATGAAATACTGAGAAATTTGCGGCCGAGAAAATTCTGCCCCGATGGCGAGATCTTGGTAAGGGCCTAATAGGTAAACTAAACCTCGAAATTACCGCCTCGTGATCGGAAAGACCTGAGTTATAGACCTGTGATTGCACCTCTGATGGAGAAAAATCAGACGCCATGTAATCGATGATAGAAGAAGAGTTTTTTGAAATTCTAGTTGGCGAGGATACATGCATTGAAAGACCGAAAGAGTCGAATATAGAAATTAGATATTTCTGGATGGCACAAACAGTAGCATAGTCAATATTAAAGTCCCCGCATAGAATTTTTTTACCTTTAATCGGTAGGCTGTCTAGCAAACTTACCAGGCTATTTAAAAATGATTGTACATCAGAGTTTGGTGATGTATAAATACAAATTACATAAAGATCAAGGTTTTGATTATATACTATAGAGAATTCAAAAGAGCTATCCCCTAACAAATGATCATATTTAGATACCGACATGAAATCTCCATTTAGGGATAGAATCAGTGTTCCCCCATGAGCTGAGTTTTTTCTGTCATATCTAGCTACTGTGGTATACCTCTCAATATAACCTTTACCAGTTTATATATCACACTTAATAATTGAACAAAATCTGAAATCATCTAGTAGTTTTTCAGGCCGATTTTTTAGATATTGTATGAAGCCGCCATTTTGTTTTGCTTTCTTATATTCATTCCAAAATATTACCAGTTCATTCTTATGTAACACTCGATTTTTGTGCAAAATTTGATTGGTAACGGTGATTTTTTTACGATCACAATACTTCCCTTTCAAGAGGGAAGTAATAATATTTTTTTTCATCTGGAAACATATTTTTGTTATTAGGTAATTAAGAATAAGTTCGAAGAGGAAAATTTACCGGCTGAAATGAATTATTATTTTTTATTTTTTAGTGCAATCTTTTGAAGTCGGTTTTATTTCTTTAATAGAAAATTTTATTTCACTGTAGCTTTGGCTTTTAAGGGACTCTAAAATGTCAAAAAAAACTCAGCTTATATACTTCCCTGTAGAACCCATATATTAAATTAATACTATATGTGAGTTGTTCCATGGGAAAGTAAAAATAATAAATAATATTTAAATTTAGTTTTAAAGTCACTATAAATTCTAAAACATGGATAATAACGTTTCTTGGTCTGCCGAAATCAATTTCGCTGTCATATATCATTCAGATTCAGGATCATGCATATATGCATGTTAGAGAGGCGGTATGATTTTTCTTTTGAATTTCATTGCTGAGTTTATAAAATGATATATTACATAATAAAAATAATAATAAAAATGTCTTTTTTAAAGTCTAGAGCGTTTATTCAGTTACTTCAATTATCAGGTTTAATCACTAATTTTCATATATCGATATGGAGGTTAAATTGATAAAAAATGGCTAACTTTATGATTGGATCTACTAAAGTACATCTTATTAAAGATGGTTTATTTGTCAAAAAAAATTAATAACAAAAGCGCTATAGTTTGTATCAGAAATGTATAGAGTTATAAAATAGGAAATTCCTTCCAGTTTGGCTGAATTAGTCCATTGGTGTAGGTAAACTTTGTTTATAGAAATAATAATAAAGATCCTTTTAAATCCCTGTCCTTTTGCCCTGTTCTATTGCATACTTAATGAAGTTTTACTACTCTATAGATTACATTTATTACTCAATGCATACATAATAGGCTAGTACTTGATGAAGGTAGGTAATAAAGCACAGATTATAAATATTTCTTAATTGTGTTTTAAACGCCATACTGTTAACAGTATTATAAGAATACTACCCGCGACTTCGTTTGCGTATATGACTATAATAAAAGGGATGTAAAGAGGCACTTGAATCGCCTCATTTGAGTGTCTCTTTATAAAACACGTTGTTGTTGCGTTCTCTGGCTGTAAAATAGCCAAGCTATTACGCGAACTTGCTCTAGAGCATGCGACAAGACATAGGGTTGACCATGGGAAAAACAATCGTAACGCACGTCTATTCCAGCTCTACTTAAGGATTGCCCTTGAGTTTTGTTAATTGTCATGATGAACTCATGAGGAAGGATCCCTGAGTTTAGAGAGTGTAGGAACTCAACAGGATAATACTACTCAATAGATGTAATTATAGACTATAATTACATCTTTGAGTAGTATGTTAATTGTGGAGCAGTAGTTTTTTCCAATAAGGCTAGATTTATTTCATCTGCTGTGCTATTTGAAGGTAATATAGCTCGTTCTTTAAACGAAGAAGCGATTTTATTTTGACAACTTTCGAGTCCACTATAAATATTTAAGGGGTAGTTTCACCCTTTTGGAAACTAAAATTCGAAGAATCCCTTCTTATCGAACCTCTGCACTCTAAAATCAAGGCTTTTGCACAAGCTCGGCTTTCTACGGCAAAGGGTTTGACACAGATCGCAAAAAATAATCAATGTCCCGATTTTTTCAAAAACCCTATATGAATATATAAAAAAAACTTAAAATATGTAATAAAATAAAATAAAAAGCAAGTGTTTTTCTGGATAAAAATTATAATATTAAAGGGGTGGTTTTAGCCCCTTGGACACCTCTCTCGGTTTTTAAAAAAATTTAAAATATATAAAAAAATAAAATGTAAATAATATTATTTTCAAACTTTTTTAAAATATTTAACGGTTTTTTAAATAAAATATATTATAACATTTAAGAGATGGTTTTAAAAACCCCTTTGGCATTTTCTCGAAAAACACTTTTAAATAAAAAAAAATTAAATTATTTAAGTGATGCTTTCACGCCTTTGAATACCCTGTATGAATTTTTAAAAAATACTAAAATATGTAAAAAAATAAATTAAAAAACACATGTCCAAGCGTTTTTCCGAAAAACTGATAGTTTTTTAAATAAAAAATATTGTAATATTTAAAGGGTGGTTTCACCCCCTTAGAATTTGAGTTTTGAAAAATCCCATCTTATCGACCCTGTACACCCTAAAGTCAACCTGTGTGCCAAAATTCAGCCTTTTACCTCAAGCGGTTTGAGCTGGAGCGTGTTGAGTGTGAAAAGTTTATAGGAACATACGTCCTAAACCTCTCAACTTTTGAGCTACAGGGTGTTAAAGTTTTAGTAGTTCTTAGTATTTTCATAAAATTTGGCACGCATCTACTAAGCACCAATAGGCATTTTTTGATGTAGAATATTTTTTGATAATTTTACCAGTGGCGTTCGTACGGAATGTAGATTGGAGATTTGGATCATTTTTGAAACCCGCATTTATTTTGCAATAAATTTAATTTCTTATCTTATTTTCGTCCGACGCACTGTTTTCGCCTAAAAAAAATAAAAATTGTTTTCATGCATTTGTGGTATAATGAAATTATTTTAAACTAGTAGGCTGGTGCCCTATTGTGTTTCTAAAATAATGACATTTGATCAATTACGTTGCAGTTTTATTTTGACAAGTATTCATAAAAGCTGCAGTTTTTTACATTGTGAAAATTTCTTTAATCAATAATAAAAATAAAATATGTAAACTATGTTAAGATTTACATATTCCGAGTTAGCAGATATGCATACCACTACTTGTTGACAGGCGTTTATCGCTAGGCGGATATATCAAGAGTGGTATCCAAATCGTATCACCATCGAAACAAGTACTAGGAAAATTGCGGTAATGCTAATGTTTCCCATTTTCTTATTTGGAAAATACTTGTTGACAAATTACTATACCCATATCATATTCAAAGGGTTCAAGCACTACATTGCGTTTAAATTTCTGCCGATGGTTTTTAGAAAAACTTGCTGAAAATCCTTTATTTGATAATACTCTTTAATGATGAAGCTAATTTTTCCCGCAGTTCCATTCGAAATTTCAATAATAATAATGTATGGGCAGAAGAAAACCCACACGCAATTACTGAGGCCCATCATCAGGAGCAGTTGTCCGTGAATTTGTGGGCTGGAATAGTTGGAGATTTCCTCATAGGACCGTTTTTCCTTCCAGGACAACTGGATGAATTATCCTACCGCCACTTTCTTGAAAACGATTTGCCAATTTTGCTCGAGGATGTACCTCTTTTATTAAGAAAAGAAATGTGCTACATGTATGATGGTAATCCTGCACATTTTAGCATTCATGGTCGAAAATTTCTAAATGAGGCGTTTACCAATCGCTAGATAGTACGTGGAGGAACTCAATCTTGGCCTCTCAGATCCCCTGATTTAAATAGTTTAGACCACTTTTTTGTGGGGGCACCTCAAGACTTTAGTTTATACTATACCGGTTCAAATTGTAGAAGAACTAAGGCAAACAATTTTACTTTCTTGCCAAACCATAAGAAATACTCCTGGAATTTTTGAAAAGGTTCGCCAATCCCTGAGAAATAGAATTGAAGCCTGTATTCTAGCAGAAGGAGGACATTTTCAACAATTGTTGTATGATGACAATTGTAAGATGTGTTTTTGTCTAATTTTTATTAAATTAAAGTCAATAGATTAAAATAGCCACTACTGCAATTCGAGTTTAATACAAGAAATGTATTAGTAAGTATTATTTTAAGTATTGAGTCGAAAACGAATTTTTCATTACCATTAGATTTTAGAGATTTTGCCATGCATGAAAATTGTTTTTACTCTTTTACGTCAAAACAGTTCGTCGGACGAAAAAATGTCAAGAATTTAAATTTGTTGCAAAACAAATGAGGATTTTAAAAATAATTTTCGTTTCCGGAAAAAGCAGTGCCCTATCATATTTTTTTAGAAAAATCTACAGTCTACATCCCGTACGGACGCCACTGGTAGAAATATTAAAAAATCTTCTACATTAAAAAAATGCCTATTGGTGCTTAGTAGGTGCGTGCCAAATTTTATGAAAATACGAAGAAATTAAGTTATGATAAGAAAACGAATTTTTTTTTAAACTTTTAACACCGTGTAGCTCAAAACTTGAGAGGTTTAAGACGTATGTTCATCAGTGCCGGAACTAGGAATTTTGCGCCCGCGGCCTGTATTAGGGCGGCGCCCCTATTATATACATTTTATAACCAGATGAAAACAGCAAATAACTTTTTCAAATCATTTTTATTATTATAATTTTTTTGTTTTTACAGGTACTCAGGTACAAAAGGGCTAAATTTGGCATTAAAATAAAATATAACATGAAATACAAAAAAAAACCAACTCTGATGTTACGAGATAATATTACACCAACTAAAATACAAAATAACAAAATAAGCGAATAACTAGGTAAAATAACAAAAAAAAAACAGAAATTAAAGCTAAACTTTGGGTATAAAAAAACAAACTAAATTTGAACTTTTCTCGCTTTTGAAGCCGCAAACTCATCAATGACTTCATTAAAATCAATAGAAAAAGATAATTTTCTTTCTATGCTCAAAATGGCCATATTAGTGAGCCTGTCCTGCCCAATCGATGATAATTAAAAATAATTTTTTATTAGTTTCAATTTACTAAATGATCTTTCACATGAAGCTGTTGTGACTGGCAAGGTAAGAAACACTCTAAGAGCGATATCAATATTTGGATATACAGATTCCCACTCGTTTTTTCTAATAAAATTTAAAATTTCTAAATGGCTTAAAGATTGTAAGTCTTCAATATGAGAAGATGCTTGAAACCTAAAACTATCAATTTCATTAACAAATTCAAATGCATCTAAATCTTGGTCATATTTTAGAGCCAAATCAGCAGCATGTCGTTTCATGTCATCTGCAGAAAACATCTTAAGTGATTTACCAGTTAAAAAATTAAAATCATCTGCAACGCTCTGAAGAGCACAAAACCGTGAATTCAGGTTAGTTAGAATGACATCAACAATTTGCAAGCATAAGATTTTAAATTTGTTAATTTCACTTAAATTGCTTGCTTCGTCAGAGCAAGACTCGTCTACCATTTTTTTTACTTTTCTCTTTCTTCTAATTGCAAATTCTGGTTCCATATCTACGGACTCAGAAATTTGATTAGCTTTTTGCAGGACATTTTCAAGCAAATTCTCTCTAAGGGATTGAATTTCCTCAACAAGCCCTTTTATTAAATTAGACCCATCCAATACCGTTACAGATGTTCCCTGCAGAAGTATACTAACTTTATTAATTTTACTTAAAATTGCGTTCCAGAAAACAAGAAGACATACAAATTTATAGTCCAAAAGCAACTTTAAAAATGATTTAGAATCGGCAGTATCAGAATCTGAACTCGAATTAGTACCTCCAACTTGTATTTTATTAAGTAAGTCAATTACTTCTTTAAAGTTAAATACAAGAGCTTTTATAGCTTCACTTCGGGTACACCACCGGGTATCACTGTGACCCTTAAGCCTAGTTTTTAAGGTGGAAACTAAAATTTCCCAGCGAGTTGTTGACCTTACAAAAAAATTAAACAAATTTTGAACAGTCCCAAAAAAAGTTATTATTTCTGGGGAACATTTAGCTGCATGATAAGCTACTAAATTTAAACTATGGGCAGAGCATGGGACAAACCGGGCAAACTTATTTAAATTTAATATTTTTGCTTGAACGCCGTTATATTTTCCCGCCATACTGGCACCGTTGTCGTAAGCTTGACCCCTGATGTTGTCAATATTAAGTCCGTCATCAACCAGTTTTGAAGTAATTTGATTTGCCATTGCATCTCCAGTTTTGCCCGTAACCTTTATAAAATCGATGAAGCTCTCTTCTATGGAACATTTGGTTTGGCTGCATCGGACATATCTAATAATTTGTGACATTTGCTCCTGGTGGGATGTGTCTGGTGTGCAATCCAACATTAAACAATAATATTTTGATTCGACTATATTCGAAATAATTGTTTTTCTTACTTTCTGTCCAATCAAATGTATAAATTCATTTTGAATCATAGGCGAAAAATATGATATTTGGTTTTTGTTATGAGATTTAATGTGACTTGCAATTGTGGGATCGTAATGACTTATAAGTTCAATTGTATTTAAAAATTTACCACAATTTGGATGTCCAATAATTTCTGATGATCCCCTCAATGCATCATTGTTTTTAATGCAATGTAAAATGGCGTCCAATATGACACTAAGAATATGGCACCATTTTTGTTTTTCTGTTAAAAGTAATTTTTCAGTTTTATCGTCGATTAATGCGCTCATCCTAATACCTCTATCGAATTCCTTCCATTTCAAGTAGTTCTCTTTGTGAGATAGTGAATTTTCATGCCGAGGAATAGCAGGATTTAAATGTTTCCAGTCTGAAAAACCGGTTTCGCAAAAAACACCAAATATCTTTCGGTCAAAAAGTTTACAAGGAAAGCAATATAAGGAATTATTTTTCATGCAATAAATCAGCCAGGATCTTTGTATTGTCTCTCCATTCACCAGAACTTTATGAAACCATTTTTTGTCAAACTGCCTATTATTTACAACTGGATATACATTCATGTCACCGGGTCTGGTCCGCGTTCTACACAAACTCTCAAGTTTTTTTTGTCCAAGTCTGGGGATCATTCAAATCAAGAGTTACTTTGCACAACAGCTTTCTACTGAATTTAATGGCTTATATTATTGCTAATAATTAAATCATCTTTTTCTTCGGATTCCCGGTCTACATTGGAATTGCTCTCACAAGAAGAGGACGGAGAAGTAACTGATTCTGTTATTGAATTATCATTAACACTATTGGACCTGGGCCTAGGTATTACAGAAAAAAAGTTTTGTATTGGGGTCACGATCTTTTTAACTTCATCTGTTTTCAACTGCCGCAATTTTTTATATTCAGCCCCAGATGGTTTTTTGGGTGGCATTTTCTTCTTTTATGTTCTAAAAAAATACAGGATGTTACTTAACCATAGAAACGTATTTTGAAAAAAAAATACAAAAATAAATAAATATAGTAAATTATTTTTCTGAGCCTTTTACACACGGAAGTATGCCAAGTTTTGCCTAGAGCGAATATAATTTAATGTTTATTAAAAGACTTTTATTTTAAAAAGATAAGGAAATGAGAAATGCTTATTTGGTTCTCACCCACCTCTTCTATGAAATACGGAAACATAACCACACAACCTTAAATAAAATTTGAACGATATTTGTAGAAAGAAAAAAACTCTAAATACAATTATTATTGGCCCTAAACAGTCTCAATATAATTAGTAAAATAATATGAATTTACCTGTAATACAGTCACAACACTTCTTGCACAGTCGCAGTAATAATGAATGATGCACTTGCCGCAAAAAACAAAGAACAGTACTCCGTAATTAAAATGTATTGTCATAACTCGCATACTGTCAAAATTTGGTAGGATAGAAAAATATAAGTATTTACAGATAAAAGTTAAAAGAAAAGTTTTTCTGTAAAAAATATGGACTGATTGATAGTGCTGTTTTTTTAAACAGTAATTTAAAACTACACCTATATTTTTTCCTTTATTAAAATAATTATAATTATTGTCTAAATAAATCTTGTTCTTTTATTTTTTTTTATTATAAAGCCTTTTTTCTATCGAAGGATTTGGCGCCCCCCAAAAACTCGCGCCCGCGGCAAATGCCGCCCTCGCCACGCCCTAGTTACGGCGCTGATGTTCATATGAACCTTTCTTTCTTAAATAAGCTAAGAAATCATATCCTGCATTTTCAGCCATCCATTAAATTACACCCTGTATATTAGTATAGATAGATTAATAAAATGGCGACATTCACTCCAACAAAAAAAAAATTCTAATAATTGTCCATTATCATTGAGTGAAAAAGCTATTATTTTAAATGTACACGATTGCATAAAACACGACTACCCTAGTTTCACTGTACAAGAAATTGTTGAGAACGATGTTCCCGATTGACTGGAATTGGAAAGTCCACTGTTTTCAAATTAGGTAGAAAAAGGTGGCAGGTCAAGGGGAACCTCTCACGAAAATTCCAGGAAGACCAGCAAAAATCCTTGATGAAGACACCAAATGTGCAATTCGAAGAAAAGTTCACTCTTTTTATTTTAAAAAAGAAATACCCACTCTTGATAAACTTTTGATCTAGCTTGGCCAAGATGACAGTATTCATTTGATAACTAGAAAGCTCTTATAGACAAATTTAAAAAATATGGATTTTGACTGGGAAAAGCATAACCCCAAAGCACTTTTACTGGAAAGCGATGAAATTTTTTGCTAGCGACGAAAATACTTGAGAAATATAAAACAGTACCTCAGGGAGCAAAAGAAATTTTTTATCTTGATGAGACGTGGATCAATGAAAGCTATATCGTATAAAAAATGTCGCAAGACAAAAATATAACCAGTGCCCACCACAAAGACGTGCAGTGCATGGAAGCAAGGGAAGCAGTGCTTCCCCAAAAAGAATTACAAAACATCTTCTAAAATGTCACTTTTGAAATAGGAAACCATTAATTTAGTTTTTATTAAAAATGCCAAAATATTATCTTAATTATCAAGCCCATAATAAATGCGGCCTTGACTCCGACCCAGCCACAATAGAATATAGAATAGAACCTATGCGGGCCGCTAGCCTCTCTGGAGCCAAGTCCTGTATGCTTGATTTCCTGTGATTCGAGCCAGAGGTTATTGAACTTTCCACCGGCTGTTTGTAACTTTTGCATTTCAGTCACATGCTTTAAGTGGTGGCGGAAGCTATCGTTGGAGTAGATTCTTTGTTTGAACGGCTATCCGTGTGGTGTGTGGTGCGTACGTCGCGTCGTGCATGGTGCGATATGGAAGACAATAATACGGACGTGGATATGCAAATACCGGCAACTTCGGCTGTCCGTAATAACGCTGAAAATGTTGGAGAATTTAGTAAGAAGAGTGTGTGTGAATGTGTGGTGTGTGTCTTAATAATAAAGGGATTTTCAACATTAAACTTCGCTGATAAGCTTCAAATAATTTCCAAAGGAAGGGCAAAACCGCCTATGAAAACTTTAACTAGAAAAATGTGAAAATATAAGTAAATTATTTTTTTGGCCATGTTTACATTTTGAAAATGAAAAAGGTCTCTGGAATAAACCTGGATTTTCCGATTTAAACAATTTCCATAAAGCTGTAAAAAGACACATTATGTCCAAAGCGCATTTACAGGCCGTCATAAACGAAAAAGTCTTCGGCAAAACCAGAATTGAGCACGCCCTTAATAAACAGTTGGAAATTAGTCACCGCCAACACAATGAACTAGTCGATAAAAATAGACAACTATTAAGAAGACTTATCGATGTTGTTTGTTTTCTCGGACAGCACTAATTTGAATTTAGAGGTCATGACAAAACAAGGGTTTCTTCAAATAGAGAAAATTTTCAAGATTTACTTAGTTTAATGGCTAAATATGTTGATTGCTTAAAAAATCATTTAGAGCAGTCCAGAATGATTTAATTTCCGCTGTTGCAACCATTATTCTAAAAAGAATTAAACAGGAGATTGGCCTGGTGCGGTTCATTGCTATTGTTCTGGACGAAACAACTGGTATTACTAATTTTAGCTAATTATCTATAGTAATACGCTACGTTAAAACAGACGGAAGTATTCAAGAGCGATTTTTAGGTTTTAAGAATGTGTCCGAAAATCGTTCAGCAGATGCATTATATACCGTAGTTTATAACGTTACTAAAGAAATTAATGGAGAGAAAAAATTAGTTGCTCAAAGCTATGATGGAGCTGCAGTGATGGCAGGACAAGGGGTCTGCAAGCTAAAGTTTGAGAAACTTTCCCAAGTGCTGGGTTTGTCCATTGTTTTGCTCATAAATTAAATTTAGTTTTATCCCAGTCCATCAATCACATTAAAAAGTGTAAAGTATTTTTCGTTACTTTAAGTGGCATGGCTGCTTTTCTTTCCAAGTCAACAAAACGTACACAAGCTTTGGATCCCATTGTCCACAAACGATTGCCCAAAGTAGCTCCTACTAGGTGGAACTAGTGGAACTATAATGGAAGATTTGTTTTAACAGTATCTGAAAATCGTGAATCACTGATTGAACCATTTGATAATATAATAGAAAATAATGAAACGTGGGACTCAGAAGCAATAAATAGTTCGAGGGGGTTTTTGGACTGTTTGAAAGGAGCTTTTAATTTTAATTATTTGTTGAACATATTTTCAGAAATATTTCCATTCTCGGACAATGTTTTTATTATATTACATACTAAAACAAATGATATTGTTTTTTGCCTAAAAAATTAGGATGATTTTAAGTCCATGTTAAGCCAAAAAAGAGATTACTGACCTATTTTGGGAGAAAACGATGACGTTAAATGTAGAGCCACAAGCCAAGCGTCTTCGAACAGACAAGATCGGAGATGTTCAAACATTATACAGACGCCGACAAGATAGGAGATGTTTAAACATCATACAGACGCCTCTTTTATGAAATAATCGATCAAATTCAGCAACAAATAAACTTCTCTTCTCTTCTTTTTCATTATAGCCAGTTCTTCGACAGAGTGTTACTGCGATCTGAACTAAAAGTGATTTACGAAACTGATGACATTAGCGCAAAAAATAACGCTAAGGAACTAATGCAATTTTTAAAAGACAAAGAGCTGGAAGATGCCTACACCGAAGTGTCGAAATTGTGTGAATTAGTATTGACAATACCGGCCACAAGTTCATCAGTACAACGCAATTTTTCAACACTTAAACGTATAAAAAATTTCGTGAAAAATTCAACGGGGCAGGAGAGATTTTCGCATACATCGCTGTTGTCCATTGGAAATAAATTTCTCTAAAATATGTCGGAGCATCGACGTTTTTATGATGACGTCATTGACGAATTTGTAAAAAAATGATCGAAGAATCGAATTACATTACAAATAGGTAAGTTTCTAAAAATTGCTTCCCTTTCTTAAAATTTCACTGCACGCCCCTGGCCCGCCAAGTTTTCATCGAAGGCCTGTCAACGGATATTAAAGTGCCTTCGGGAAAAGGAAAGAGACTGAATGAATTCGGATGTGTTCGGAGACTATTTTGGTGAAATAATAAAATATATTCCGTTGATTCGGTACATGAATTATGCAAACTATCATTTACGGCGGATGGAGAAGACACCAACTTCATTTTGGAGAGAACAAGAAATTATCGACTGGCTACAAAAGGTATCGAGTTTGAACCCAATTTGGTAAAGAAAGAATTACTAGCAATAACAAATTTACATAAAAATTGTTTTATGAAATATGCCATCGAAAATAGATATAGCCGAAAAATATAATGTAACTGTGCTACTTTTACCGGCATATAATTGCAAACTAAATACTATAGAACTTATATGGGCTCAAGTGAAAGTATCTAACCGCATGCCTTTGGCGTACCATTTTCAGTATTTATAAATGCATAACAACAGGCAAAACGCATAAATTGACCCAAAATCGTGTGGTACTACCTGCACTTGATGAAAAAAAAAACTTTGCAATGAGATCAGTGCCAAAATATGGAAGTGGCATAAATTATTGGTGGGTCATCATGTAGTCCTTTTGCATACCTTATGAGGTTTTGTTACTCTATACATTTCCGAAACAAACTATAGTTTTTTGTGCTAATAAAATATTCGCTTTTAGGTTCTTAAACAAAATTCGTTGGCCGATTCTAATTTACTCATATACAACCAAAAATAGCTTCAAAAAACCGCTCTAAAACGTAAGAAATGGCCAAAATCGCCATTTTTAAGGGCCCCAAAAATGACAGTTTAACTGAATTAATAATGTTAAGAACAGAACATGATAACGAAATTATTATCAAAGAAACTAGCTATATTAAGTTAAACCGGGTGTGTGTGTTCTAAACCTACTGGACTTGTGATCGTTGATGCTACCATTGGTCAGGAATCACTGTATTTGCTGATAAGCTTTTGTACTTCAAAACAACAACATAGTCCAAACCTAGGCTAACCAAAAAAAAAAACGATAATACTTACAAAATTAATTTAAATAAATTGAAAAAAGTGCTAACAGAGGGGATTGAACTCATGTCTGACTGTCAGCCATTCTAAATAAAACACATCGGCTGAAAATTGCATTTATTTATTTATTTATTTATTGTCATCTTCATGTTATTACAGTAGTAGTTTACATACGTCAGGCATTGAATGAAATAACTAATACAATAAAAATTAATTACATTTAACTAACAATTAAAACAGTCACAGTTTAAAAATTCAGCAAATACGAGAGAAAATATTAGAACAGAAACAGTGACACTTCATAAGACTAACCAAGTTGAATAACTACAAATTATAAAGTCAACACATAGTAGACAATTAAAACTTTGAGAATAAAATTTAACATTTAAGCTATAATTAACCAAAAAGTTAAAAAGTTTGGTTTTAAAAGGTTTAAGTTCTAGTTCTCTGACCTCCCTTGGTACTTTATTGTAAAATTTTAAAGTTAAAAAATCCGGATCATTCTGGCATTTTCGCAATCTGTGGTGTGGAACAGAGTGATCCTCACTTCCCCGCGTGGACATGCTATGTATGGTATTGTCGCATTTGTCCTAATGTTCATCTGTCCTACCACCCGAATGGAGCTTTGTCTGACAAGGATAGAAGATGTGATGGATGTATGGACAATCAAATGTGCTGACGTGTAGAATATAAATAATGTGGGGAATTTTTTCAAAAGTTGTTTTTATCGATATAAACATGACCTACCTAATTAGTAATTACTAATTACTGATCATATTTATTGCTACAATTATTAATTGTAGCAATCAATAAATGTAAACATTATTTGTGAATGACAATAAGGATCATAAAACCTTCCACGGTGATTATTTTTGGGGATGATTTAAAGTGTATAAAAGGATCCACGATATTTGACAGCGTGCAATTGTTCAGAATGATTTGGATGCTCTGGGAGTGATCGCAAACAAATAACTTAAAATTCAACATAGGAAAATACTTCTTTATCTGATTTCATAGGGGGCATAAAGTTTAACTCAAATTACACGCTACCCAGTGTCAACCTCAGTTTCTCTGAATCAGTGGACCTTGGAGTATGTGGTTAATGAGAAATTGAGCTTCTTTCAGCATATTTCCAATATAAGCTTGCAGGGCTCCAAAAAATGTTTTGAGAGAAGACCTTTCTATATCTATAAATTTCTTTACAGTCTAATTGATTGTCAGCAGTTACTTATCGATAAAACTCTTCGTGTACTGGACCATCGTAGTAAAATATGGCTGCACACTGTCTGGTTTAAAAAATAGAATAACAAATGTAACACAAGATACTATAATAATATAAGGTCTAGTAACATGGGATGTAAAGTGCAGTGTTTGAGTATTTTAGTATGTAGAATGTTTTAGATTTACTTTTCTATATAGTCTTTTTTTGTCATATCATTGATGTCATGTATATATATATATATATATATATATATATATATATATATATATATATATATATATTGTAATCAATATTTTAGATTTATAGAGAAAGAAAGAACTTTTAAAAAGTACTCCTCAAAGGAGTGAAATGCCCTGAAAATTAGGTACTCCATTGCCTGCTGTACAAGGCTTTTGTTGTATGATTTCCACATAAATACTAAGAAATACTACTGCAGTTTTTTTCTCTATGATTTGTTTTATTGAAATAAAATTAATGTATTAAATTTAGTTTTGATTTAAATTGGAAATAACAAAAAATGTTTTTTTTAACAAAAAAAACCTAAAAAATCACTTAATGTTAATAAAATACAGTTGGAGAAAGTAATGTTCATATTAAAATATTACTTTTGCCTCAAAATAAAAAATTTATATTTTGAAATAAGATTTTGTCAGTTAATAGATCTGATGAGACTTGATTCCTATGCTTCACCTCTCACTATTTTCCCTTATGCTCCTCATATTTATTTTCCTAGGGGTAGGTACATGAATATACTCTATATTGAAACTGGCCAACAAATTATCCTTTAGAAAACCCACTTTATTGAAACTTTGTATGTTTGGTTAGCAGACATTTTAAAAGCATTGTATGTATGGTGCTTGATGAATAATGCTTTTCTTTTACAGGGGAAATAATACACTAGACTAGGAAAAATGTATAAAATATATTCGTATTGCTCACACTTTGAACATATTTTTATTAGAAAAACATTAAATTTTTAAGCAAAACTCGAGAAAGACCTTAAACAGTTAGAGGGACTAAATGAACACCTTGAAAACTTGTACTTGGCTCATTGCTTTTTAACAGTCTTTTTTCTTAACTTTAATTTACTGCTCTGCTACTTTTATATCTGTCCATAAGGCAGTGAAAAAGGAGGGGGGCTTGCCAGTCTTCACCTGAAATTTTAAACAATATAAGATCAAAAACACTTGTTTAATTAATATATATATATAAATAGAAAATGTGAGATTTTATACAGTTCCTTCGCAAGGTGTTTTTGGGTTTTCATAGACTATTAAAAATAATTATAAACAAGCATAAATCATATTTAAAACAGGTAGGTATATATATATATATATATATATATATATATATATATATATATATATATATATATATATATAGGGTGTTTCCTAAACATTGGTAAAAAATTCGTAGGGTGATTCATAAGATATTTTTATGAAAAAAAGTTATTACAAACATTTGTCAAAAATGCTTCCTAAGTTGGAGCTATGCCCCTTCAAATGGGGCACCCTGAAGACGGTTTTTCCTCCATATTTTCGAAACCGTTCATACAAAAATCATGAAAGTTGGTACATCGTACAAACTTTGAATGCTGAATCAGAATTTGAGCCCAGAGTTTCAAAATTTTAATCAGGAGTGTACCATACCGGGGGGTTGAGGTAAAAACAACCCCATTTTTTATGTCATGCTTACTTTACATTCTGATATCCTGATATGATACCTGGAGGTTTTTTACGTAAAAAAGGTACTCTTAGTTCATATCAATAGGGATAGTAGTTTTCGAGAAAATCGCAATTTTCTACAGTGATGCATCGGCACCCTAAAGACGGGTTTTCCTCAAAATTATTGAAACCGCTCACCGTGAAATATTGAAATTTGGGATTGACGCCAAATTAGATTCTGAGCTGAGAATTCCCAAAAAAAAAAAATTATCGGAGGCGTATCAAACTTAAGTGGTTAGGGGTAAAAATAAACCCAATTTGTTGATGATTAGACACTTGAAGAATTTTTTACCTGAAAAAGATACTCTTGATATTCATTGAGCTAATCGTTTTCGAGAAAATTGTATTTATCTGCTGAGAAATTTACAGTTAGTAAGTATGTGTTGGGTAGATCTCATCTAAATGAAAAACTAAATGTGCGTTAAAAAGATATTCATTCTAGAGATCAACGAAGAAAAGTAATTGAAGACTTGAAGTAAATAACGGGCTAAGTGCCAAAAAATCTGAAATTAGTTTTATTTGCTTAACGTGGTCTATGTACCATTGCCTTTAACGTGAATACCGGGCATTATTTCATAGTTAAGTGACTTTGACATAGTGTCATTATTTGTCAATAATAAATCAGTCGGAAATTAAAAAATAAAATGCGTTTTTATCTTTTATTAACATTCCGATAGAATAATATTTTCAAATCATAGCAGACTGGTGCAGATATCGGAAGCAAAGTTAGTTTAAATCTGAATCTTCATTCTTTTTGCTAGTGAAGTTTTTCATCATGAATCGCTATACGAACGCTGAAATGACTGATATGCATTTCTTATATGGACTTGCGAATGGTAATGCTTTAGAGGCTAGGAGGTTGTACATTGAACGATATCCTAACCGTAATGCTCTTGACAGCAGAATGTTCCAGAGAATACATCAACGACTTCATGAGACAGGCACATTGAAACAAAATAGAGGACCGGGAAGACCCGTGACAGCAAGAACGGTGGAAATCGAAGAAAATGTTTTGCATATAATAGAGGAAGATCCAGGTACTTCCACTAGAAAAATTGCAGGTGCGTTGAATATCAGTAATAAAACTGTGTGGACAATTCTTAAAGACAATTTGTTGTATCCATACCACATACAACGAGTTCAGGCACTTCTCCCTACTGATTTTCCTCCACGCATCCAATTTTGTCAACGGCTTTTGCAGCTATTGGTTCAAATCCCTCAGCTGCTGTCGTTGATTCTTTTTACCGATGAAGCGCATTTCTCAAAAAATGCAATCATGAATTTTCATAACAATCATGTATGGACTGACGAAAATCCGCATGAGATACGTGAAGATCGTTTTCAGCATCAGTTTTCTTTAAACGTTTGGATGGGAATTATTGGTGACTGGCTGATTGGACCAGTATTCCTACCAGAAAGACTCACCGGCGAGGTTTATCGAAACTTCTTGGAAGAAACCCTACCTAACTTCCTTGAGGATGTACCATTGGCAACGCGAGATGCAATGTGGTTTATGCACGATGGTGCGCCAGCGCATTTTAGTATGGCAGCTCGTGAGTGGTTAACAGCAACATATGGAGACCGCTGGATTGGTCGGGGTGGACCTCACTTATGGCCTGCTCGGTCTCCGGACTTAAACCCTTTAGATTATTTTCTATGGGGTCATCTAAAGTCATTAGTTTATGTCACACCAGTGGAAAATGTGGACGATTTAAGAAATCGTATAATTACAGGTTGCAAAGCGATAAGGAATACCCCTGCCATATTTGAAAGAGTTCGTCAGTCAATGAGGCGAAGACTAGATTCATGTATCCTAGCAGATGGTGGTCATTTTCAACAATTTTTGTGAAGTAATACGAAAATTAAATTAATGAATATTTCGATAATAAAATAGTTTGTATTATTCTTGTTTTTCGAAAAGCATTTCTATCACCCTCTGTTTTCGACACTAAGGACTCTCCAAAAAAATATCAAACGACAAAATACTTACTGCTTACCTATGTATTCTTAAAGGGGTAAATAACGGCGTCGACGGAATAAATTGCAATTTTCTCAAAAACTAATAGCCTAATCAATGTGAACCAGAAGTAGTATCTTTTTTACGTAAAAAATATTCAAAGATCTAATTCTAAAATCAAAATGTCAAAAATAAATTACTATCAAAAAATTGGGTTGTTTTTAACCCTAACCAATTCAATATGATAAGCCTCTGATAAAATTATCAAAGTTTTAGAGCTCAGAATCTAATTTGGCGTCAAAAGCTTATGCAGTATCCCAAATTTCAATATTTCACGGTGAGCGGTTTCAATAATTTTGAGGAAAACCCGTCTTTAGGGTGCCGATGCATCACTGTAGAAAATTGCGATTTTCTCGAAAACTACTATCCCTATTGATATGAACTAAGAGTACCTTTTTTACGTAAAAAACCTCCAGGTATCATATCATGATATCAGAATGTAAAGTAAGCATGTCATAAAAAAATGGGGTTGTTTTTGATTAAAATTTTGATACTCTGAGCTCAAATTTTGATTCAGCATTCAAAGTTTGTACGATGTACCAACTTTCATGATTTTTGTATGAACGGTTTCTGAAATATGGAGGAAAAACCGTCTTCAGGGTGCCCCATTTGAAGGGGCGTAGCTTCCTTAGGAAGCATTTTTGACAAATGTTTATAATAACTTTTTTTCATAAAAATACCTCAGAAATCACCCTACGAATTTTTTACCAATGTTTAGGAAACACCCTGTATATATATATATATATATATATATATATATATATATATATATATAGAGGTAAAAACCAACTCGAGAAAATTTAAAGATAAGTTTTACAGAAATAATAAACTATAAAAAGTAAAAATATAGAACATTTTAAAAACATGTAAAATAAAATATAGTTAAACCCTCAATTACCTCAAATTAAACATCGTTAAATGTCTTAATCACTATACAAATGTACATTAACATTCATATCTGCTGCCACACCCAATGAAAACAATATTCTTTTTAAACTAACACCTATAAAGATTGTATACAACTTTGTTTGAGGAAAGTAGAACCTTAAATTAAAATAGGTAGAACTTGAATCCACCATTATATCAATAATTTAGTGAACAAATTAATTTCAGGATATATCCTCTTTCTTTTTCTTATTGTTTTCTATGTGTAATACTCTTTCCAAATGACCCCACTAGATGGAACCAAACAAAAATCTTAATTTAAAATTAGGAGTTGTACAACTAGTATAGTATACTATTCTCAAGAACCATGATTAAAGCATTGAGTATTCGAATGAGTACCTACTTGGTATAGGGTGTATATCCGAATTATTAAATATATACTTGTTTTCAACTTTTTTTAACCGGTGAAGGTAAACACATACAAAAAGAAAATCAAAACATTAAAATAATCAAAAATGAGTTGAAGCCTTGGTTTTAAGATAATTCTGTATTGATTGAGAAGAAAATTGGTTTTTTGTAATTATTATCCAGAGTTCTTGGACAACATTTCAGCCAGGTTTTTGATTTTGTATTCAGACATTACTAAAGAAATGATACACACATTTTCTTTGTGAAAACAAGAAGTAGGTTCAGACATAATAGCTTAGTGTATAATCAAAAATAAAGGTTTGACTGAATGTTTACAGGTAAAAGTTTTGAGGTTAGTTATCTTCAAAAAATAATTGTAAATTATGTATGCAAAAATATTTACCTTATATCAATTTTGTCCTGCTTTTGTACAAAAATCCATCTTGGGGAAAAAAGTTGTCCAATTCATGGGGATCCATTTTTGCAATATGGAGAAAAAATACATTAATACTTCCGTACAATTAATGAAAATCTGTAAATACCTAGAGGGAATCTGAAAAAATGTAAAAATAACAAAATTGATAATATGTAAAAGCATTGAGAACGTTTGTACAAACAAACCTTCTAGAGCCTGTGGAAAATAACTTAATACCCAACAAATCACAATCGACGTCACTAGTTTGGGTTGCGTTTTGACGGCGGGCTACATACTCAAATTCTGAACTGTTAAACTCCGTTTTTTATTGCATTTTTGTTATATATATTTGGATCTAAGGAACAATTATGTACATAAAAAAATTAACCTGCCAAAATAATAGGTTATGTTATGATGTTGACATTTGAACGCAAGGAACATATGTTTTCTAGGTACTGTGGCTCAAATAAAGCTTTCTTCGCGTCAGAGGAGCACACGGTGATGCCCGATGTACAGTAGGATGGATGAACATTAGGATCGGTGATAGTATCTCGCCATTCATAGGGTAGTTATTTTTATTTTGATGGATGTGCAGAAGATTCTCGAATATATATATATATATATATATATATATATATATATATATATTTTCGAGAATCTTCTGCACATACAACAAAATAAAAATAACTACCCATTCATAGGGTAGTTATTTTTATTTTGATGGATGTGTAGAAGATTCTCGAAAATATATATATATATATATATATATATATATATATATATATATACAGGGAAATATACGCAGCGAGACAAAACTCTCCCTGCAATCCTCCCTATATCCAATGTTTGCAAGAACATGCAGAGCCTTGCGTTGAAGCAAGAACACTCTTCTCCACCCCGCAGAGTGACCCTAGACAATGACAGAATACGAAATGATGTAGTGGCATAGTGCAAAATAGGCTGTTTTCAGGATGTTTCCAGATACCTTTAGAGATAGATTACGCAACACAAAAATACCCGCAACTGATTCCGTAGAAGGACCCCAATTCAACTCAGGATTAAGATAGATACCCAAAAACTTCATCTTCAACTTCACCAGGAAAGGTACTTCATCCATCTCTCGTAAAGAAAATATTATGTTGCTTATCTTATCTTGATTCAAATCCAGACCATTCCGCTGGAACCAACTACCTTCAATTGCGTCTCGCATGCGCCACTAATGTCCTCCTCAAAGGTCTCACCACTTACAGAGACCATTGTGTCGTCCGCAAACAAAACATAGCGACCCATCTCGCTGTTCAAGGAAAGATCATTAATATAAATTAAAAAAAAGTAAGAGCCCCAGGATAGAACCTCGGAGTACCCCAACCTTTAATTGTCTACCAGTCGACACATCACCTCCCACAGTAACCATCTTATCTTATCTTATCGACCATTAAGATAAGATTTTAACAAGTTTAATGTGTTATCACCAAACCTGTAGACAGTTATTTTTTGAACACCAACTTGTAGGACAATATTAAATATCGCTAAACAATTGAATGAAAGAAAAACAGTTAAGCGAAAAGTTAGAATAGTGGAAATAAACGCTGAAGAAGATTTAAATATTTTATTATATTTTGAAGGTAATTTTGAAACTTTTGTAATAAAATAATTTATTTATCTTATTTATTCTTGTTTTAGAAAATCCTGAGCGCTCAATTCCCGATGCAGCCAGTTTTTTAAGAAACATAATCCACTCAGTTCTAAAACATTATGAATATAAGCCATATAAGTTTTTACCTACTCAAGAATTAACCGATCAAAATAAAATAGACCGATTACATTTCTGCCAAGAAATAGAAAGACGTGTTATGATGAACCAACTAAATCTGTCAAACATAATTTTTACTGACAAGGCAACATTTACCACTGGAGACATGTTTAACCGGAAAAATAAGCATTTTTGGTCAAAAGAAAAGCCGCGAGCCTTTCAGGCGGTAAAAATTCAGGTAAAAAGATCCCTACATGCTTGGTGTGGCCTTCTTAACAATCATGTGATTGGACCTATATTTTTAAATGGGAATTTAACTGGACAAAGGTATCAGGAGTTATTAGAAAACGAAACCGAGAATGGATGGAAGACATGGACCATTAAGATGGCCAGCAAACAGTCCCGATCTCCATTGGACATAATTTTGTGGGGTTATCTGAAAAACTATATACTACAATAGGGCAAGAACCATCCAAGTTTTAGAGCCAAATATAGTCCAAACGTTTGTTTGAACGCTTATATATCCAAAACAATATAAACAGGTCATTTTTTTATAGTTTGTATTTTTATATTGTTATATAAATAATTGACAGAATATAATGTAAAGTATATATATTTGAAATTATAAAAAAAAGATCTTCAAGAATATGATTAAATATACAGGGTGTTTCATTTAAAAAACTGACAACCTGTCAAAATTTGACATTTCCAATATTATTTTCGCACTAATGATATAATATTCTAAATCTTCATAAAAAACCTAACAATTTACGACATTTCCGTATCTATTCAAATAAACTCTCTAGGTGGGTGGAAAAATATACGGGAAAACCCTGTACTTGGCAGATTAGGTAAGTTAAATAGTGATCAATTAATATCAATATGATGATTCAAGAGAAGGTTGGGCGCAACATTGACAAAAAATCGTTAAATTCATCTGATGAGATATTGTTTGATACAGATGAGGATTTTTTCTTGGAGTTTCTGTGTGCATTTATGATATCCCATTTCTTTCAATGAGCATTTTGATTTGTTTTTTGAATTACGGATTAAATTGTCATGATATCTTTAACAATTTGGCCTGTTTAGACAAAAAAGTTAAATTCATCTTAATATTGTTTGATCCTTTTTGTAGCAAGATATAAATATTTACGGATTAAATTGGATATCTTTGAGCCTGTTTAGAAGTTTTTTTAAATTAAGCCCCTGCAAATATATAGAGAAACTTTAAATGGTCGCACATGTCAAACAATTCTATATTAAACCAACTTTGATTAACATTCCTTTGATTAGAAACTATTGTTTTTTCAGGAAATGATAGCTCATATGCCTCTTTTATTGTATTATTGAAGAGAGGTACAATATTGTTTACATCTATACCCAAGTCAGATATAAATTCCCAGGATGTTTTTTCTGAAAGATTAAAAAATATATTTTTACCAACCTCAGTTATGGGCCTAAAAGTCTTTTTTATAGTATCATTCTTAAATTCAGTAACCGGAATGTCAATCTGCTGAGCAAAATGATCTGATTTTGCCCAACTAAATTAATACAGCGATTCCTGACCAATAGGAGCCTTGGCATATATACATTAGGTACAGAAATTAGGAAAGCCGGCTGGATCTCGCTATTCTGACGGTCCTCTGTGTCCTCTGTATTTTTCTAAAGACCGAGAAAATAAAATAATATTTTTAGTAACCTTTGAAGATATTATTTGGGCTTTCACAAATGCTTCTAACGTTATACGGAATAACATACGGAAATATTTTAAAATAGTAGAAAGAGACGTTGTTTACTTACATGTGGTTATTCTTGTTTAAATAAAAGTCTTTTATATTATTCAGCAAAAGATCAGAGAGCTAGCCGGGGACGGACGTCCAACAAAAGACCCAGTTTAAATTTTATTTAGAGAACAAACGAAAACACAATTCCTTTGACAAATTTTATTCCACTAACCGTCCACTTGATGTTAAGTTTAATGTTCTCTTGAATTTATCGCAAACCCTCAGGCCTTTAAGCCCTTTTTACATGTTCCACATACACAAACCGCAGTTCCTGTTTACCTTTAACAATGCTTTGGACAAAACCTCAACTATATACGGCGCGCTGCTGTCGCCAACGGGCTATAATACCGCCATGACAGTTCACGTCATAATCAGTTCGGGGATCCTGATATGTTCTATGTCTTCGGGGCATGAATATTGTCTGATAGTTTGCCAAGTTTGCGTTTGATCTGTTCGGTGTAGTAGTTTGCCTTTGTCAGATGTTATTAATATTTCGACGTTTATCTTCCCGTAGAAAAAAAAAAACCTATAGCAAAATAAAATATTTTTAAAAAAAGCTTTTATTTATAAAGTATTGACTGAAAAGTAAAAAATAATTAATCTTTCATGAATCCAGAACGTTTAAAAATTAGAGTATTTTCTGAAAATCTTGAGGCTTCTAGTGTGACGACGTCTCAGGTCCCAAGCTTTTAAGAAATTTTCTATGTGTATGTATATTCCTAGCGGGTACCCGCGACTTCGTTCGCTTATACGACTATAATGAAAGGGATGTAAAGAGGTACTTAAATCGCTTCATTTGAGTACCTCTTCATAAACCACGTTTGTTGTTGCATTATCTGGCTGTAAGATAGCCAAGCTACTATGCGAACTTACTCTAATGCATGCAACATAGAGTTGGCCATGGGAAAAACAATCGTAGCGCAAGTCTACTTCAGCTCTACTTAAGAATTGCACTTGAGCTTTGTTAAATTGCGGGACACGAAAGAAAACCGGGCGGTCCTTAAAATAAAGGTTCATAGTTTTAAGCAAGCGGAAAAGCAAAATTTGTGTACGCAAATAAATTTTATGTTGTTTTATTTGTTGTAATAGTTTGCCGCTTCACCTATAAAGTGCGCCAGCTAAGCGGTACGGAAAATTAATGGAGGATTTAGTAAATTTCGCACTGGCCCACTTGTAAATGGGATGTGCCTAGAGTCTTCATGCACTTGCCGCTAGGTTCAAGCTATTTCCAGTGGCGCCTATACATTTCGAGCATTTCTTTTCATTTCCATATAAATGCGTTGCGTTGACTTTGAATTATTATTTCGAAGTAACGATGGCAAGCAGAAGAGGAAAAACAATTTGAAGCGGTGCATGTGAAGTTATTGCCAATGTTATAGAGGCCTGTACTAGAGAAGCTGAAAATAATAGTTTGACTATTCCAATTCAAAATCGAACAGAACGCGCTGCAGTTTACACTGGTGTTTCGGAAAGTAGTATCAGAAAAATTCAAAGGGAACATAATGATCGGTCATGTTATACTTCACCTTTAAAATCTCCTGGTAAAAAAAGACCCCGATTATCATACAAAAATAAAATTCGACGAACAATAGAAGATTTTTATATAAACTTGAAAAAGGTTCCGACCTGCAAACCCCTACTTCCTGCTGTAAAGAACAAAATTTTCCGTACGGGTATAAACCTTAAATCGGCTTTTACGATCAAATGGTTTTGTTTGGCGCAAGTGCCAAAATAAACGAAAATTGCTCATTGAGAGACCAAATATTTTTCACTGGCGGGTGAAATATTTATCAACTGTAAGGCAATATAGGCAAGAAGGGTGCAATATTGTGTATCTAGACGAAACTTGGGTAGATAGTGATATGACAGTGAACAAATGCTGGCAAAGTGAAAGTGTGGCAGGTGTTGTTCAGGGAATCCGCTCTAGTAGTCGCTTTATTATAGTTCACGCTGGTTCAGAAGCCGGATTTGATTGATTTCGCTCGAGACTAACAACTGGAGACTATTATTGACAGATGAATAGAGAGAATTTTGAAAAGTGGTTGCTCGAGATGCTTCTACCTAACATTCCTCCCAAATCAGTCGTGGTAATGGATAATGCGTCTTATCATTCCCACGTAGAAAATAAAGTGCCAACTAAATATCCTACAAAAGCTCATATGATATCGTGGCTTAAATCGAATAATCTTGTATGTGATCCAACATGGAGAAAATATGAATTATATGAAGTATATCAGCCAACAAGCCTAGAGAAAAAAGTATAAAATTTACGTAACCTCGGTCATACACCTTTAAGGCTGCCTCCATACATGTGCGACCTCAACCCTATTGAACTTGCAGGGGCAGGAGTAAAAAAATATATTCGAAAGCGCAGCACCGGCCAACTTTCAATTAAAGATTTAAATAAAATAACATTAGAAGCGATTGACTCAATATAGGCTAAAAATTGGAAATCCTATGTTAAACATGTTCGTTCTATTGAAGATAAATAGGGGGAAGTAGATGGCAAAATTGAAACGGTTATTGATGATTTAGTTCTCACACTGGGAACTTCAACTAGTGACGATGAAACCTCATAATTTTCAGAGGAAGACACCGATTTAGAAGGAATCGAACCATTAGAATCACAGCCGTCAACCTCAAAAATGGCTTAGTTTTTTTTTTCATATATTTTGTAAAATTGTTCATAAAGTAGCTGTCAATAAACTGCTTCAAAAAATATCTAATATTGCAATTAATATTTGAAAAACTACAGAACTCATATTTATCTAAAATTAACACATCGATGTAGTTATAGTAGGGGTGCCAGAACTAATTCCAGTGAATAATATTTATCAAAATTTTAAAAGTGACCGTTTGTCTCCGTCTGTCATATTACTTTGTACAGGGGTCGTCATTGTGAAGTACTATACAGAGCGTTTCCTAATTGCGTGCTAGTGTTGAAGAGGGGTGATTCTTTACCTTTTTAAGAAAAAAGTTTAATATGAACCTAAAAGTCTTAACTTTGGAGATACAGTGTTTTAGAAAAACATTTTTTTTTAATCCTAATTCTGATGCTATTATAGATAAATAACTGTGTGAAATTTGATACACGTCTTTTATGCATAAAAGGGCATTTTTATTAACAATCAATTTTTGAAATTTCTACTAGTGGCGGGCATATGTAATTAACCTGGGTAAATCCGTAATCTCCTTAATGCATAGAAGACGAGTATTAAATTTCATGCAGTTATCTACAAAAGCATCAGAATAGGGATGAAAAAAAATGTTTTCTTTTTAAACTTTACCATCCTGTATCTCAAAAGTTAAGACTTTTAGGACATAAAAACACCCACCTTAACATCAGCACGCAATTAAGAAACGCCCTGTATAGTACTTCATAATGACGGCCCCTGTATAAAGTAATATGACAAACGGAGACAGACCGCCACTTTTGGCATACCCGAGTAGCCCAAAGTCGAACTGCGTAAATTACAATTTTGATAAATCTCGTTCATTGGATCTGATGCTGGCTGCCCTTGTAAAATCTAGACTTGTAAATCGTGTATCACTATACTGGGTGGTCCAATAACAGTGGACGTAGGCAGTAGCCCGGGAACCGTTAATGACAGAACTCAAGAAAAAATATATTTATAGGTAAATCGATCAAGAAAAACCAAAATTAAATCATTTTAAAATTCGAAAGTTCGCCGCTTTTTCCACACAAAAGAGATATAGAAGTGCGGTACACGAAAGACAACAGACAAATATAGTTACAGGTTCATTAAGCATAGTTACATTTTTAAATATCTGAAGGGACACCACTGGGTTAAAGAGATTTCTTGACCGACCTTCCTAAACCAATTGACTCCGCCCGGTTTTCTTTCGTGTCCAAAAATCGATTTTACATCGTCCGAAGGGCCACAATGGTCCACGCCACTTTACCACCATATCAATAGTATTAAAAACATATAATTTCTAAGTGTAATAGTCTTTATTGTTAAAAAGTTCAATCAATTAATGCGATTTTTGACATTTTTTATTTTTGACAAGTGTGTCGATATTTGGTTTTATTTTTGTAGTTTCAACCCGCAAACTTCTTTCCAGATGTGCGTCTGTAACTCATAGCCTTATTTTGGACTTCACATTCTTCATACGAGAAAACAGCTGCTCGCACACATATGTGCTCGCAAACAGAGACATCATTTTCTAGGCATGTTTTCGGATTTCAGGAAACGAGTCTTTGTCGACATATTTTGAATAAAAATCAAGAAAACCCGTGTCGAATTTGTCTTTCAGTTCCGAATTACACTGCAATTCGATAAGTTCTATCTGACAATTTTCTGGCATGTCTTCAATGGATACACTGAATTGATTGGAACTCTTTTTTGAGTAAATCTAGTGCTGCGACATATTTATCCACATCTGTACATTCGCAGCTCTTCAATTTATGAAAGTGCGTAAACTCTTTTTTCAACAACTGATCTTTCCATAAATCCAGTTTAAACTCAAATGCCTTCACAGTGCCAAGTAGATTATTGATGAGATTTCCTTTTCCTTGTGTTCAAGTCATTGAGGTGCAGCGTGATATACGTGAGACATCCAAAGTCGTGCAGCCAGTTGGGGTCACTAAACTGAGGAACTAGTTTCCCTTTAGTTTCCATAAGTAAGGCGATTTCCTTCTTGAGTTCAAAAATGCGTTTTAGCATTTTTCTTCTGTTCAGCCAACGAACAGCAGAAAAATATGTCACATCACCATACTCGGCATTAATTTCGGGTAAAAAATTTCAAAGTTCTCTGTGGCTGAAGCCGCGTGATTTAATGAAGTTCACAGTTTTAAGGCCACTTTCATCACTCATCAATATTTGTGGATTTTCAAATCAAAGGAAGATCTTTTGATGTTTTTTTCATCAAACCCACGAGTCCTTCATTTTTTCCTACCATGGATGGTATACCGTCTGTTACAACTGCAGAAAGGTTTCTCAATTCTAAATTATATCGTCTCAGTACTGCCATCAAACACTTATAAATATCACATCCTTATGTAGTTCCTTTTATCAGAAAAAGGGAAGCCATCTCTTCAGTGATTTCAAAATTATTTTCAATGCCCCGATTAATTATAGCTAATTGAACGGTATCGGTTAAATCTATGCTTTCGTCGAACGCAACAGAATAGTATACGAACTTCGATGCACTTTCTTTTAGTGAATTTTCAATGTCTGCCGCTAACTCTTCGATTCTTTTGGCGTCAGTAACACCAGACAAACTAACTTTAGAAAAAAGTTGTTTTTGAGTCGAGCACAATACTTCAGCGGCGGCCTCCATACATTCCTTCATAAATTCACCATCAGTAAAAGGTTTTGATTTCAAAGCTATTTTTTTGGATATAATGTAGCTAACCTTCACGCTTGCTTCATTTTCAGTATTCTGCTTTTGAAAACTATCTTGCTGTCGTTGAAGCTGACTTTCTAGAGCTCTCACTTTATCTTGCCGTAATTGTCCTTTGAATGTCTCAAACTTTGTGGCATGCTTTATATCGTAATATCTTTTCAAGTTGTATTCTTTCGAGGCTGAAAGGTATTCTTTACACACCAAACAGCCGGGTTTTTGATTAACACTAAACGAACTTTTTTAGAATTAATTTCGTTTTTTACCCGAAATAGAAGTCATTTTTAATGTGAAGGTAGAAGAAACGAGTTTAATTCTCCGATAAAAAGGTTTACGCCAAAACACACTTATACCCAACTCAATCAATCAATCAATCAAAATGTATTTTATTGTCAAGAATACAAAGAATTTCTGTCGACAAAGCATACCAAAGCTAATGTTTTTTTTTCTTTCCTTTTCCTTTGTTTAGTAGCAAGTAAAAAAAACTAACAAAGAAGTAAAACCATATATAGGTAAATATCTATGCTAAAGTGTACAATTCATAGATCTGTCTAGTAATAAAAATATAATAAAGAAAAGGAAAAAAAACACTCAAAAAGCAAAAAAAAATCTAAGCAAAAGACCTGTTAAAGTACATAATAAAACTAACATTTGTAACAAAAGGTAGTAACAATACTTGAGTTATATAATTAAATACAATAATAAATCAAAGGCAAAATAATACATAATTGACACCAGACAAAAGAAAAAAACAATGGAAAATTAGAGTAAGTTGTCTGCGTAAAACTTATCAGACTGTAGTATGCTTTGTTTTGCAGTGCGCACTTTAGGGTCCGTCTAAAAATCTTAAGTGAATCAGAATTCCTAATGTGAATTGGCAGATGGTTAAATATTTTTCTGCCCTCATAGATAAAAGATCGCTTAGTAAATTCCTTAGTGTGGATAGGTAGAGGTAGATGAGATGCTTGTCTAGTATTGTGTCTAGGTGATGGAATGTTATTGCTATATTTGTAAATTGTGAGCGTGAGAATTCTCAGTGACTTAAAATGAGGTCTGCAGGACTCTCTTTGGGTGACCTTAGCGATAAAACGAACAGCCTTCTTTTGCAATAAAAAAACAATGTTTAAAAGATTCTGACTACTGGCACCCCAGAATGGAATACCATACCTAAGATGTGATTCAAATAATGCAAAATAGACTTATCGTGCCAACGCTGGGCCAAGTTCACTCCTAGCAATCTTAATTGCAAAACAACCAGAGGAAAGTCTTCCACTCAACTTTAAAATATGATCTTCAAAGCGGAGATCACCATCTATGAAAACCCCAAAAAATTTTGAAACGCCCTCCTCGCCAAGGGGATCGTCGTCCACACTTATACCCTGCATGTTACACCTAAATCCAACCACATTTGTCTTTGCTACATTAAAGGAAAGTCGGTTCGCGTCGCACCGTAGTTTTATACTGTTAATGTCAGATGATATTTTACTTTTCAATTGCATAGAATCTTTGTCTTGCCGTAAAATGAAGGTATCGTCCGCAAGGATAGTAAAATCGCCAGAAATTTGAACACAAAAAAAGGACAACAACTGACTGAGTGCGACCAGAGAGGTAGCACTCGAACCAGGCCAGAGCATTACCTCTAAAACCGTAACGTTCAAGTTTTAGCAGCAACACTCTGTGATCAACGCAGTCAAAGGCTTTGGACATATCACAGAATACCGCTGCTGCCAACTCACCCCGATTCACACAAAGACAGTTTCTAGAAAGCCAAAATGGCATCGTGAGTTTCCTTAGAGCTCTGAAACCCAAACTGCTTTGGAGTAATTAAGTTGAAAGATTCCAAATAGTTCCATACTCTCCTCTTTACAACTTTTTCGAAGACGTAGGAAAGAGTGGAGAGCAAGGAAATGGGGCGAAAGTTTGACGGTTCAGTCAGTTCACCCCGCTTGTGTAATGGAATAACCACAGCTGACTTCAAAAAAGTTGGGAATTCTCCTCTGGCCCAAGAATCGTTAAAAGCTATTGCCAGAGCCTCCAATGCACAGTCTGGCAACTCCAAAAGCACTCCAGCAGATATTTCATCCTCACCACATGACCTCTTGTTTAATAATCCAGGCACAGAGAAACCATTAAAGTAAGAAAGTGGATCCACAGAAGAATTTAAACTCTGGGTAAGTTTGTCAGCATTACTGCAGTAATAAGTATTAAATAAGTTAGGCTCTATGTCAATTTCACACTCTTTGCTGCTAAGTTTGTTGCGTAGATCGTTAACTCACTATAATTACTTATCGCACAGGTAGCAACTTCACTGCTAGTTGGCAACCTTTTGCTTGTATCGCTTCGTTCGCTCTTGGAATTGAAACTGGCCGCTGCCGTGTGATGCCGACTTTATATAGGCCGAGCGGGTCAACTTTAAATCTCTCGAAAGTTCGAGCAGTTGTGAGACCGGACTAGTAGGTGCCTCTAGTAGTTAAAATTTCTAAAATCATTTGAAAGATTCAATAGACATGCAACGCCATCTAGTCTCCTTGTGGGTAGACGTGATCACGAGTTCAAAGAGCAGATCTCTTCTAACTAGGTGGTGCTAGAGTTCTTGGAGTGTCATTCGCGGGAGCGGCACGATACGGTATTTTCCTTAGCCTCTGGGAGCGGCAAGAAATTAGAAGGTGGACCGCATGCAGCCCGAGGGTCGCGGGTTGAAGACCCTTGATGTAGAGTAAATATCGGATTTTTATGTTAATAATCCAAAGAAAGACAAACAGCAGTGGTGGCTATGCAGGTGAAGTAGGTGAAGTGCTACTTCACCAGGAAAAATAAACAAGCAAACATCTAACTATAATTATTTTAAATCTCTTAAAATTTAAGTTTTTACATTCATTTATTCACCTAATTGTCAAAAAATAAACTGTACATCTCGAATAAATATTTTACTTGACCGTTGGCGGCATGTCTTTTTAAAACTTTCAATCAAACTTTATTATAACAACTATAACAGTAGCGCGAACCGCTTCGACTTTGATGGAGGTGCTATGTTTAGTTTACGATTTTCCTACTACGTTGCCATGATAACGCGTACGCGATGACGTCGACCGCATGGAAGATTAATGTTAACCAGCGCCATACAACGTGAATTGCTAACGTATTACACTACACCCACGTTTCGTTCAGTTTGGGGTGGTTATTTACTTTTATTTTCGCGGATTTCGCTGCAACCGGTTAGTTCCTTTGCAGTTTACTTAACTGTTTTGTGTTATATTTATGTATGTTGTTGTTACAACTTTATTTGGTGTCGGGTTTATTAATTTACATTATTGATGAATCCGATCACGGATGTGGTTTGCATTTTGTTGGAAACTCCATTTAACCGATGGAAGGAATAAGATCAGAGTTTTAATCGTCATCCTGGCTTTCGGCGTACAAATGGTTATGTAGTAGTCAAATATTACAAAAATTGTTTTGCTGGCCTTGTTTACTAGTTTCCAATAAATATTTAGTGTAGAATAAGGAAGGATTTGCAGGTATGTTAAATATATGAAGGTCTTTACATAAACATGGAGACTCGGCGGAGCATTTAAAATGTGAATTAATGCTAAAAACATTTGTAAAAAATCAAAGCACTATCTGACACTTTAAAAGAAAATGTTAAACTATATAAAATACGTTTCAACGAAAACGTCCGATTAAATAGATTATTTATGTGCTTGGTAATTGACGCAGTTTTGTACCTTGCAAAACAAGAGTTAGTCTTTTGCGGCCATGATGAGAGCAGCGAGTCAATAAATAGTGGGAGTTTTAAAAAGATTTTAGGTATATTAATATCAAGAAGTTCCCAAGTACTAAAAGATGATCACAAAAAATTTAAAAATGTTTTTACTGGTGTCTCGAAAACTATTCTAAACGAAATAATTAATTATTAATTAAATTTAATTGAATGCATTTCTGATTATTTAAATGATCATGTAAAAAATTAAATAATCAACGCACAGTTTTTTCTGTGCAAGTGGATGACACTACTGAAATTACGCAAACCTCCCAGTGCTCTATAATTTTAAGATACGTTAATTCAGAAGGTTCAGTAGTCGAGAGATTCTTAGGATTTTATAATGTCAGCTCCGATAGAGCATCGAACAATTTATATTCTCTGTTGGATCAAATTTTGGACCAATTTGACTATAAACATAAATTAATAGGGCAATGGTACGATGGCGCAAGTGTGATGTCTGCAAAAAGAAAAAGCGCCGCGGGCTGCATTTGTCCTGATGCAGCAAAGTTTTTTGCAAGCCTTAGTGGTATTCCCTCATTTTTTCATCACTCAGCCAAACGAACGTATGCTCTTACATCTGCATCTACGAGGCGTATACCAACAAATACAGAAACTCGTTTCACATTCATTTTTGCATATCCAATATAAAACGCTGTCGTGAGGCGCTCTGTAAAAAAGAAATTAACATTTTTTTTTTAATACCATGTTTGATAAAGCAAATTCTATTACAGAAATAAGTCATTACAAACGTGAGCTTGCTAAGCTTTCACCTGAAGAAATTAGGGCTAAGTACAGAACCCTTTTTTACGAAATATTGGACCATATTTTAATGGAAATGACACTAAGCTTTCAAGACTTTGAAAAACTTACATTTTTATATTTGGCAGATTCAGCCAAATTTTCCGAACATAGTGTAAATTTTCCGACTGGCCCGTTTGAAAATTTGTTACCGTTATATGGGGAAATATTTTCAAAAAGTCAACGACCTAAAAATGAGCTAGGTCTTATTTTTGCCAATGGAATTGGAATATATCGCTGCAAAAGCAAGTGAAAAAATTGATGAAAATAAGATATTTTAACCAAAGCATATAAAGTGTTTTCCCGTATTTTGACAATACCGTCGACAAGTGCTTCAGTGGAAAAAAGTTTTTCTTACCTCAAACGTGTAAAAACTGATTTAAGAAATACAATATCTCAAAAAAGACTTACTCCTCTGTTATAAATAAATTTGCTGCTATGAAGGATAGGACAATTGATTTAGTATATAAAATTTAGGTAAGTCGTAAAAAAATATTCTACCCCTTCTACATATAAAAAAAATTCTGGAAAAAAAATTATTGTTGCGATATTTTCTTGCTTCATTTGCACTTCACTTACTTTTTCACCCGCGAGCCGCCACTGATAGACAGTAGGAGAGGACCCTCGAAAAGAACAAACCAGTTTGTTCGATTGCCTGTTTAAATTGGCCGCAAATAAAATTAGAATAGCCATGCAAATAGCTAACGCAATGGACAAGGCACAAGAAGTAGAATTTTTCCAGTATTAATTGCCATGCTAAGTCTGTAATATTCCTTGTCATTCGTACTAAATCTCTTACTTTATTTCGGCTAGCTCTTAATTTTTTGTTTATTTCCTTACCCTCTTTATCTCGAGTTTCCATTTCCGACTTGTTTTATTCAAGAAATACCTAAGGCTTACTATTATCGTTCTAAGTCAACGTTTAAAAGCCAATTCGCACCTATTCAGGAGTTTTACTTCGTTTCGATAAAAACGGGCTTTTGTTGGACTTATTTATGGTTTAATTTATGGTGGAGTAGGGACTTTATATTGAAGTTAAATTCCTTTAAATACAATTTCGATTCGTTTGAGATAAGCTCAGGTAATGTAGAAACCGTATTTCTATTTGAAAAGTTGTGAGATGACATTTAGAGTTTTGATTTTGCCAGGGAGGTCTTAAAATATTCCCGCATACGAGGTGAATATATAAAAAATACTTCAAATTCAAAGATAAGTTAAATCTAAATGAGGTATTAGTTAAATATTATATTACAAAAAAGTGTAAAAATCCGTTCCTCATCGTTTGGCATTGGCAAAGGAAAAAATGCTCACAGTATTGGGCACTGTGCATGTTTATTTTTAATTACTACGCAATAAATAAATAAACAAAGAGATAACACTAAAGTAAAGCTCAGATTATATGCTAATTGCATATAAATGCATTTTTAGCATTTCTGCAATATTTTTATATTTTCAGAGTTTTTGCTTGACATTTGTTAGTAGACATCTAAAATATTTGAATTCCTCAGTGAAAAATATATGGCAGTTGAGTAAAACCTTCGGTAAAACCCATCCCAAACATTTTATTGCGTTCGGCAGACGGAATTATGTTGCCTGAGATTTTCCTTCTCGTAATATCGTCGTTCATTATATAGATATTGTATTGCGTCGTTTAGTAGTCTGCTTAGATGCAAACTATTTACCCTGAGAAGTGTATTATCGAGTTGTGAATTTTAAAAGGTCTAACAGGGTAGTATTGTGGCTAAAACCACCTCTGGAATTAACATTAGAAGGTAATGATGTCTTTTGTATTGACATTTGTAGTGACATAATGTACTGCTTGAAGTATGCTCCTATAATATCAGTTACTGTAGAATGGAGTTTTTCTACTTGTAAAACAGTGTTAGGGGATGAGAAGTATTGTAATCGTGAAAAAATCACCATCCGAGATTTTTTCAGATCTTCACATTTCAGCGTTCCTAGATGACGAAAAAGATCATTTCTCAATCCCATCGGTCTGTCTGTCTGTCTGTCTGCCTGTTCGTGGCGTACCTAAAAACTACTAAAATTAAAGGTCATATGAGGACAACCTGGTAACATTTTGGTAAAAATCCAATATGGAACAACAAATGGCGGGTCAGTGAAATGTTAAAAAATGTATTATTAAAAAACTATTTATCCAATTTATCTTAAATTTTGCAAAAACATTAAGTATTATGTTGGAATCAATTGGTAACATTTTGGTACGAAACCAAGATGGCCAAACAAATTTTAATAAAACATTTAAAAATTCAGCCTGAAGAACTGCTTAATGGTTTGATTTCAATTTTCAAAATAACTAATTGTGGTCTAGGGTGAAACTGTGTTACTAATTGTTGGTCCGTCTGTCGGTCTGTCTGGTTGTGTGTGCTAGTTCGCAGCAAAGCTTAAATACTACTTACCCGATTGATTTCAAATTTTGGCCAAAAAATAAAAGTCATATGAGGATAACCTGGTAATATTTTGGTAAAAGTCCAATATGGCAGAACAATATTAAAAAAAAATTGTTAGAGTGGTGTATTATTTGGGATTAAGATCCAGGAAAAAAAACAAAATTTTTTTTTAAATTGTCGACGTTTCGCAATTTTATTGTTGGCAGAGAGAAACATTATTTGGGGTTAGGATCCAGTACAAAAACAAAAGTCCAATTCCAATTCCAATATATGTTTTTGGCACTGCACTTCGCAACTTGCCAGATTGCTCCTCGTCCGCTCGCTTTATCCGGCGACCCTCGGAGCGAGATACACCTTATTCCGGTTTGGGGACGTTATCGGTGGGATGTCCGGATGGCGAGCTCTGAGCTCCCGGTCACCCCGTGTATTTCAAAATCTTTAAATTTGTCTTTCTTTAAAAACTTTTCTAATGCATCTTGGCTTCCACTAGATGCCCCTTGAGAGTACTACTGGTCTCACGAGATAACCTTTTCTTTCAAGCTATCCCCTTACTCCTCCCACTCCCGCCACATAGCGGCCATTACGCTAATATTCTATGTAGAACTGCGGCAGACGAACGGGATAGAATACAGGAACAACTAGGCCTCACACGTTCACAGCGTCTGCTCCCTTTCTAGCGGAGTCGTTAGTTTCCGCTCTGAGCGTTTGAGTCTCCCGCTTCCCCCCGAAATAAAGCAGCAAAACCGAACACGTAGAACCACTTATGTTAATAACACAGAGGTCTGCCTTCGACGAGACAAACCGGAAGACTCGAAAACAAAAGTCTATTTTTAAATAGTCGACGTTTGGCAACTTTTTTGTTGCATGTTCAGGACACATATATAGATTCTATATCCTGCATGAATATGCTCTCGGAACAGCATCGTCAACGGGACAAAAACTATGAGGTCTCCAAAGTCAAATGTGAACCGCCCAAGAGAGAGGCAATACTGACTTTATTGAGTTGTTGAGTGATGCTGGGTGCTTATTAGCCCACATTCATCATGAAGAATCGTGCTTTAGATGAGTGGTCGCCAACCTTCTCAGGGTGTTGAGCTATTTCGATAATTTAGAATAAAACCGTGAGCTACCTACTTGCAACCAGGGATTAAGTCAACCTAAAAGAAATAATGCACAGTTGTATTTGATATACATGTTTTTACGTAATTAATAAATACTTAACTAATACTAATACATATCTAAAAAATAAACAAAATTTTCATATAGATACAATGGCGTGTCACATATGACTTAATAATAGAAAACGTTATAATTAAAATTTTAAACAAAAACATGTGACAAAAAAAGCGTGCATTCAATGAGAAGGTTGACATACGGATTCATCGATAATTTTTTTGATATTCACAGTGTAATTTGATATAGCCATTTGAACACAATTATCCAGATGTTCATCTGTAAGGCGATTGCTGTATTTGTTCTTAATAAACTTCATACTGAAAAAAGAAAATTCGCACAAATAGGTTGAAGTAAATAACTCTTTCACTTTTAAGGCAACACGACATAGAAATGAATATTTGTCTTTACTTACTATAGGCCAGATACAATTTGTACTTGAAACTAACGATTTCAATGCTAAATCACTTTGAAATGCAATCGCTTCCATTTCCGTTGCAGCGATGTCTTCGCCAAAGTTCTAGATAACCCATGTTGCAAACTGTTGTTGAAGTGTGAAACAACAATGACCACCAATGCCATTTTGTTGAAATCCTTAAACCGATTTTTGAAGTTATCCTTCAAGTAAGAAACTATTTCTACATGAGATTAACTGTCATAGGGTTCTATTGGATTTTGAGATATCTTCTCTGAAAGAACAGGTAAATACTTGACATCATGGTTGATTAGGGTTTGTTCCCAAAACTCAAGTTTTTTTATGAATGCATTTATATCGGAAATCATTACCGCTAGTTCTTTATCTCTTTCCTAAAGTTGCAAATTGAGTTCATTAATATTGTCTGTAATGTTTACAAAAAATCCCTAAATCTCTAAGCCAAATTGAATTTTCCACTTCCTGAATCGGTTCTCCGCGTTGTTAGAAAAATTGAACTATGACAGATAGTGCTTCATTAAACAATCGTCCTCTACTTAACCATCGCGCTTCAGAGTGAAGAAGTAGATCTCTATACTGACAATCAATTTCATCGGCTAAGATTTTGAATGATCTTTGTAATGCGTGCGCTCTAATCTTGTTTACAATTTTTACTACCAATTTCATGATGTTTAGTAATGCAATGGTAACACAAAAATTGTGGAAAGCGTTCATTTTATCCCAAAATGATACCATACCCTTATCACAACCCACCATAACTGGAGCCCCGGCAGTTATCAAGCCTACCAATTCTGAAATTGGAATTTTCTCAGAAGATATATAATTGTTTAAATGAGAAAACAATTCCTGTACAGTGGTATATCCTTTCAGTGAAATATACTTCAAAAGATCTTTAATCATAAAATCAGTAAAAACCATCCTGACGAACACGGCTATCTGGGAGGTGTCAGCCACATTTGTTGATTCATCCATTTCAAGAGAGAAATAAACACAGTTATTTAAGTCCGCTTTTAACTGTGAAACAATATCCTTTCTGATTACTTCCACTCGTTTCACCACTGTATTAGCAGGAAGTTATATAGATTTTATTGCTAAAACTATCTTGTCTTTTTTTTTAATTTTGCATCTTCTAAAAACGCCTGTTTTATCATTTCTCCGTCTTCATATTGTTTCTTTTTTTGTGCATTAATTGATACACATGGTATGATGCTTCCGTTACAGACTTATTTTTGTCAACTGCTTTTAAAAATATTGACTGGTTCTTTAATTGATTCAATTTTTGTTTTCTGCCGGCAGCATGTATTGGGAAATATTTTTCAAAATTCGGATGAACACTTTTATGATGCCACTCAATATTTCCTTTTTTTATCAATCGAAACACAGGCATTACATAACAAACATACATTTTTACCTTTAACTTCTGTACAAAAATACTGTTCTTCTCATTCCGAATGAAAATTATATTTATTTACTTTCTTACTACTGCTTTCCATAACTTTTTGTATTTCTCACTCTGTGTACTGATATATCTAATGCCTTTTAGTTTCAAACTAAACGCCTTGTATCTCTCGTTCAAAGCAATCCAGATCGTTCTCGTGTTCTCAAACATTCACGCGATGCTGGCCCTCTGGTGAATTCTAGCAACTGTTGCCCGGAGCGCTCATCGCAGTGTTGCCGCTGCTAGCTTTCATATTGCGATTTTTTTTTCAAAATTTATGAACGATTCTATTTTACAAGATATGTTGTGAGCTACCAGAAATGTGTTCGCAAGCTACCGGTATATCGCGATCGACGGGCTTGCTTTAGACGTCCACTAGTAGCGTCTGATATTGACAGACAATTCCGAGCTACAGACGTATCAGTGGATGGTTGGCTGTTTGGAAACAACTTAGGGGACCCTGTAAAGGCAGTGTGTGATTTGGAGAAAGTCTCTCTAGGTCTTAAACCAAAAGCTACTATGGCGTAAAGTCCCTATGAACTTACCAATACATGCGAACGGCAGCCAGTCATCTTTTCGGAGAGCTGTAGGTTGCAGGTTCTCGGGTTCTCTAATTTACATAAAAGTCTTGATATTTTAAAGGTTATATTTAACTAAAAAGTTATAATGTTCAATTTTGTTTCAGATTACTAATTGCCTTGAAATAATGAAAAACCATCAGCCAAAATGTCTGTTTAACATTCCATACCAAGCAAACATAAAGAAAAGCAGCTTGGATAAATGAAAACAAAAGCTATGTAAACTAAGACTTTCTAATAGTTCAAGTGTTCTCGAAGTGTTAAATTGATATTTACAAGAAAGAAGAGAGTAAATATGTTTATCATAATTCAAATGAGTGAAATAGACTGAAAGAAGAAACCAAAAAAACAGAATATTTTATTGTAAATGAAAAAATTCTTATTTTCATTAATAAAGAAGGCCAGTATCTTACTAACTAAAACTGATTATATATTCAAAATATGTCACTTTCAATAGTAACCCACAATTAGTATAAATTCTATTAACTTTCTTTTATGAATTGTACGATACGTAAATTTGGAAAAATCCAACTCATAGAGTTATTCGACAGGATGGTGACAGAACACTGTGTGAAAATCAGTAACTATATAACCAGCCAAATTTTGTAATTGCGTTACTATAAACTTAATAATTATACATAAATTTGAAAATGTTATACTACCAGAAAACGTTATAATAATTTAAACACTAAAAGTCTGGCTCTTATGACTCACAAACTCGGGTATCGAGGCAGACAGAGGGGCACCCAGACAATAACTTTCGACGGGACTTCGAACAAATGAACCAGGTAATCCCAGCAATTCTACAAATCAACCAGATAACACAGAAATAAAGGTAAATACTGTGGGTAACATTGTGGTTCAGAATACTGATATTCGTGGGTTAGGTCATAGTCATGATATTCGTAGTCTGATTCATATTCGGGACATTTTAAATTAGCCTGAGTGTTATGCACTCCTTCAAAACCTCTTGTCTCTTGATTTTTGTTTTTTTTTACTAGATCTTAACCTCAAACAATACACCACTCTAACAAATTTTTTTAACATTGTTCCGCCTCATTGGATTTTTTACCAAAATATTACCAGGTCATCCCCATATGATCATTAACTTTTGGTCAAAATTTGAAGTCAATCGGGTAAGAAATATTTACTGACAGACAGACCGACAGACGGACCGCCGGAATTAATAAAACATGTCTTTAGGCATCTAGGGACCTTAGAACGTGAAGATATGTAAAACCTGAGAGAGTACTTTTTCCACGATTATAAACATTTTATTTGGCCGCCATTTTGTTCCGCCATCCTGGATTCGTACCAAAATGTTACCAGTTGATTCCAACATAATACTTGATGATTTTGCAAAATTTGAGATAAGTTGTATAAGTAGTTTTTTAATAATAATTTTTTTATCATTTCACTAGGCCACCATTATGTTTCGGCATATTGGATTTTTACCAAAATATTACCAGGTTATCCCCACATGACCCTTAATTTCTAACCAAAATTTGAAGTCAATCGGGTAAGTAGTTTTTTAGCTACGCCTTGAACAGACAGACAGACAGACAGACATACAGACCGACAGAATTGAGAAAACACGTTTTCTGTGATCTGTGGACCCTGAAACGTGAAGATCTAAAAAAATCTCGGAAAGTTTTTTCACGAATACAATATTTCCCGTTTACGAGGAAAGTAAAAATATTATTGAGTAAAAAAGGGTGCCGTTTAATTTGCCCCACAGGGTAAATAAAAAGAATGTATACAACTTGTGTGGATACAAATAACCGTCCGCTACTGAACGGTATTATCCCAGCATCTCAGGTTCGCTTAAGCTTTCGCATAATTCGCTAAAGGATTGAGATATTTGCATTGCAACGATATGTACTGTATAACGTCTTTGTTTAGAGTTTAGATTTTCGAGCCCCCAGTCTTGGGTTATGTTGGTTTAACATTCCCTGGTGGTTGTAATTGGAATTAGGGCTGTTATGAGAGATATTCAGGTAATAACAGTTTCCTTAAGGATGTTTATACAAGGACGGGAGGAATAATAGACCGCCGATCTTAGGAGATTATTTCAAAACAGTTCGCTGTTGTTCTTTCTAGGCTGTGCCATGCATTTATAACACTGATTATTTTCTATCCCTCCTTTTCCCGAATCCAATGAATACATTTTCGTATTGCTGAAATAATACATCCCGATGTTTTCTAATATATAAGGTGTGAAATGATACATGTTGAAAACTCCAAAAAATAATTCTGTCCTGGAACAGGTATGTATGTATGCGGTAAAAGTAAGTTTTGAGAAATTAATTAATATACAGTGTTTTTGAAAAGTCCGCATCATATGGGAATTTTTTTATTAGGCAATTTTCTCAGAATTGAGCAACGGCAATAACTTTTTCTTCCTTAAGTATGAAAGATGGCCTATTTGAAAATAGTTACGTTATTCACGTTACCTGCTAAAATATAAAAATGTTTTATTAAGGAGAGTTGTTTGTCTTGTAATTTTAAATATGAAGACCGAATTTTGGCTAGAAATTCCAATATTTAATTTTTATAACTTTTCCTGTTTTTCGAATATTAAAAAAAATAATTTGTGTAACCTCACTTGTATATTAACCTCTTATACGCAAATATTTCTTTCTCGGATAAAAATAAAAATCTCTTCTTAAAACTATGTTAAGCATGATGCAAACCTAGCGTGATTTTAAGAATTTCAGGTATAGATTAGTTAAATTAACATTTTATATAGCAAATGCATGTCATAATACAAAAAAATAAAAGTAATAATGAACTGATTTAGCAGCGTAATCGAAATTCTAAATTATTTAAATTTTTCATCTTGGCTTTTGGAAAAATTAAAAAAAAAAATTAAAAATTGGAAATTTTTAACGAAATTAGTCTAAATATGTAAAATCAAAAAATAAAGTTTTCTTAGGGCTGGTATTTTCATCTCCGTATAATTTTATTCGGTGGATATTTTCCATGGTTACCATTGCCTCAATAATCGTTTCCACGGTAAATATTCGAAGAATAAAACTATTTGGGGATGAAAATACTGGTCCTAAATAACACCTCCTCATATTTTAGCAAATAAATCCTTTTCTGCGATTTCTATTAATAAATGTCAACTTTGACAGGTGATACAAGTCATGTGACTATTTCACAATATGCAGTTTTGCAGACTTAATGAAGCGAAAGCTATTGCCAAATGTTCAAAAGATTGTCTAATAAAAAAATATCCCATATGACTCGAAGTTTTTCAGGGACACTGTATATTGTCAAAGTTTACGGAATAAATATAATAGTAAAGAATTGATTTCAAAATTTTAAAAATTGTCAATTTGTTTGACATGTAATCCAGATATGAAAAAAATGATAGTTTGCAGCTATCTATAATGTTTTTTAAATGTGTTCAGATTATGTGTTGCGTCTAGATTGACAAACAAAAATCTTTTTTGGATTTTTCGCAACTAAATAAAAATATTTAACTTTAAATTAATTAAAACAAATATTTAATATAATTACATACCTCAACGGGTAGACTAGTCTGTCTACGGAATGTTTATTATTATTTAATGTTTCTTTCTTACGATCAGCGCACTGATGAGTCCCGATAGGATAAAAGTATTTGTACTTGCTTAAATAATATTGTGTATATTATGTATCGAAACATTCCGTAGAAAGCCTAGTTTACATGTTGAGGTATGTAATTATATTAAATATTAGCTTCAATTAATTTAAAGTTAAATATTTTTTTCAGTTGCGAAAAAGCCACAAAAGATTTTTGTTTGTCAATCTAAACGCAACAAATAATCTGAACACATTTAAAAATGTTTAGGTTTGTTTATTTTCATACTTTCTAGCAAATTAAATTTTTTATTATTGCGTTCTACTCGCAAAATTTAAGAATTTTAATTAAAAAGTATGGTTTTCCAGAATTAAAATTTCAGAGTAATTAGATTAGCTTTTTGCTTTCCATAATATAGCTTTTAAACACAGGATTTATTATATTTTCTTGGTTTTTGCCTTACTGTTTTAAAATGTAACTTGACTTTTGGTTTTGGACTTTATTCTCTATTCGCCAATTCGGAAGTTTCTTAAATTAACAGAAATCTGGCATGGACTGTGGCATAGAGAACCGCAACAGCAGTCGTCCAAACTTATTGCCAAAGTTTTGCATGTTTATTAAGTACCGCTAGTTGTGAATGCAGCAAAGGTAGTGGTTTTCGAAACATAAGTAATTGCTTGCGGCAGCCACTGTGTCAGGTCCACCCTCGCTGGACAAATCCCGCACAGATGTTACAAGGTTTATACTTGTTAGTAAACTTGAGTAATTTGTCACTCCCTTATGTTAGTAAAATTGATTAATCGGAAAGAGTTAGAGAGGAAGGAAAATTTACGGTTGTAGTTTACTTATAGACATAGCGGATAAGTAAGCAGGCAGGTCAATTTTTTTTTATCCGAATGTGCATGCAAATGAGGGCAATGTGTTTAACAATCTTAGTACAGCATAAAAGTTATGGAGAAAATAAGATATTACATAAAGGTCGTTTTTTTTGCATAGAGAACCTTTTTAACAGGCAGATTGGGAAAATAAAAATTCTTACAACCAATATCCTGCCAGAAAAAAATAAAAAAAGGAACAAGACCCGGAAATATTGAAAAATTTTTTTTACCATCTAAAAGAGAATTGTATTACGTTCAAAATAGCCTTCTACTTCTTTTTACTTCCCTGGTAAAAGTTTTACACGTCATCTCTGGTAATGAGTATACATAATTTAATAGTACAGTTCAAACATGACTAAATCAAAGATCATCATATTGTTAAAATACAACGCCGTTATCAAACAGAGCTGTGAAAGTTACTTTAAAAAAGTAACTAGATACTCGAAGATACTAGTTATTTTATGAAAAATAGTAGCTAGTTCTTCGTTACTTTCTAAAAGTAACTAATTACTTTTGAAAAATAACTAGTTACTAGTGACTATTTACTTTTAAAGTAACTAAATACTTAACAAGTAACTAGATACATTTTAAGAGTATCAAGTTATTTTCAAGGTAACGTGGTTAAAATATCTAGTTCAATGTCAAGTTACTTTGGAATTACTCCGTTACCTCGGAAGCAACTAGTTTTTCGTTTTACCTCTATTGTAGGAGTAAATGGTTGCTTTGGTCATATACAGGGTGTTCGAAAAGATCCTACCAATAATTAAGGATTACTTAGATTTGATTAAAATATCACTATTTAGCCATACTTGCCTTGGTCCAAAAGTTAATATTAAGAAAGATACATGGTGATTAAGTTAAAATTTTATTTTCTATTTTTTAAAATGATATCCCTGGTTTTTGAGATATTAAAGTGAAAATGGGTGATAACGGATTTTTTATAGCCAGTAATAATAAAACGCCTTCAATGTTGATGTAACTTGTAGCGGGTGCTAGGACCGCTACTTTTTATTTTAAATGTTTTAACTTTCTTGAATACAAAATTAGGAAGTTTTGTACAGGATAAATATTTTCTATTATTTTTTCTTCACAAAAAAGCTATATTTTATAAACCTACCTAAAATTTATCGTTTTCGAGATATTTGCTGTTTTATTACTTGAAACAGCCCCGTGTACTCACTATTTAGGATATTCGAGTTTTGTCATTTTTATACAGTATGCTTTTATCAAACAATAATCAATTGGAATTAACGCATCTGTCGCGAAGAAACATATTAGCTTTATTTCTGAACGATTTATTAAAATTTATAAAATTGATAAAACTTGTACGGCTGCATCATTAAGTAATAAAACAGCAAATATCTCGTAAATAATGAATTTTAGGTAGATTTATAAAGTACGAAAAGATAGTAGAACCTAATTTTGTATATAAAAAAGTTACAACATCTTTAAAAGTGAAAAGTAGCGCTCGTAGCCCCCTTTCAAGTTCTCACAAACCACGGATATTATTTTAAAAAACCGAAAATAAAATTTTAACTTACTCACCTTGTATCTTTCATAATATTAACTTTTGGATTAAGGCAAGTATGGCTAAATCGCGATATTTTAATGAAGTCTATGTATTCCTAAATTTTTGGTAGGACCTTTTGGGATACCCGTAAGAGATACAACTTCGAGCAGAATATACGAAGAAGTTACGCATATTTGTGTTCAAAGAGATATCGTTAAATGAATGTTTATATTGTGCCTCCATTGGATTGTGTTGTTTTACGTTTCGTTATGTGTTTTATTCAGTTTTACCTGGACTATTTTATTTGATTTTGTGTAGTGTTAGTGTGTATATTCTAAAAGCATAGTTATTAGTTATAGACAATAAAAGGTAATATTGATGCCAAAAAAATATGTTTTATCAATTCCGTCGGCCTGTCTTTCGTTATGTCTGTCTGTCTGTCTATCTGTATGTCTGTCTCTCTGTCAGTTTGTGGAATAGCTTAAAGACTACTTACCCGATTGACTTCAAATTTTTATCAAAAATTAAGGGTCATATGGGTATGACCTGGTAATATTTTGGTAAAAATCCTAAATGGCGAAACAAAATGGCGGTGTAATGAAATTATTATGAAATTATGAATATATGAAATTATTATGCTTGTCGAATTTATTTCAGATTTTGCATAAACATCAAGTATTATGTTGGAATCAACTGGTAAAATTTTGGTACGAGTCCAAGATGGTGGAACAAAATGGCGGCATAATAAAATATTTAAAAATTCATCCAGAAAAAGCTACTTAACGGTTCGATTTCAAATTGTTTGCCTTAACTAACCGTGGTATAGGGTTCAAATAGTAAAACTGTGTTACTAATTCAAGATGGCGGAATAAAATAGCGGTCAAATAAAATTTTTGTAATCGTGAAGACAATCACCCTCTCAGGATTTAGTATCTTCACGTTTTAGCGTCCCTAGATCCCAAAAAAAACATGTTTTATCAATTCCGTCGGTCCATCTGTCGGTCTGTGCGTGTGAGTTCGCGACTAAGCTTAAATGCTCCTTACCCAATTGACTTCAAGGGGTCAGTGGGAATGGCTTGATAATATTTTGGTAAAAATTCAATATGGCGGAACAATGATAAAAAAAGTTTGTTAGAGTAGTGTGGTTATTAATTGGAATTAAGATGCAGTAAAAAAAAACAAGTATTTTTTTAAATTATCGACGTTTCGCAACTTAATTGTTGCATCTTTGGATACATATATAGATCTTATATCCTGCATGAAACCCATATTATCAGTTGTTCTGCATATATTACCCATATATTCAGTTTCTAAATGGTTTTCGTTAACAATCCTTTTGTTGTTATGTTAGAGTGGTGTATTATTTGGGGTTAAGACCCAGTAAAAACACAAGGCGTTTTGCAACTTTAATGTTGCATCTTCAGGTTACATATATAGATTCTGTATCCAGCATGAAACCCATATTTTCAGTCTTTACATATTTTGTTTCTCCGCAGATATTTCCCAGATGTTAAGTTTCTAAACGGTTTTGATTAACGATCCTCTTGTTTTTATGTTAGTGGGGTATATTATTTAGGGTTAGGAAGGATCCAGTAAAAAAACAAAGGACTTTTTTTAAATTGTCGACGTTTCGAAACTTTATTGTTGCATTCTCGGAACACATATATAGATTCTATATCCTGCATGAAACATATTTTCAATCTTTACCTACTACGTTGGACCGCAGTATATATATATATATATATATATATATATATATATATATATATATATTCTACATGAAACCCATATTACAAGTCTTTACCTACTATGTTCGTCTGCAGATACTTCCCAGATATTAGGTTTCTAAATGGTTTTTGTTAAGGATGCTCTTGTTTTATGTTAGAGTGGTGTGTTATTTGGGGTTAGGATGCAGTAAAAAAAAAAGATTGTTTTTAAGTTGTCGACGTTTCGCAATTTTATTGTTGCATCCTTAGGACACATATAAATTTCACATCCTTCATGATACCCATATTATCAGTCTTTACCTACTCCGTTGGTTCGCAGATATTTCCCAGATATTAAATTCCTAAATGGTTTTCGTTAACGATCTTCTTGTTATGTTAGAGTGGTGTATTATTTGGGTTTAAGAAATTTCTACGGACTAATGGAGTAGGTAAAGACTAATATCGGTTGCATGCAAGATATAGTATATATGTATCCTGAGGAAGCAACAGTAAATTGGCGAAACGTCGGCCTTTGTTTTTTTACTGGATCCTAACCCCATATAATACACCACTCTAACAAAACAAGAGGATCGTTAATGGTAAACATTCAAAAACTTAATATTTGGGATATCAGCGGACCAACGGAGTAGGTAAAGACTGATAATATGGGTTTCAATTTAAGAAGGCGAAACAAATATGATGTGTAACAGAATATACTATAACAACGGTATAGAGTATATATTTTTATATATTCTAAATATAATTCAAACAATATTTTACTAAAACTGTTGGTTCTCATGTTCACCCTTAAACAGGCTTGATTATTTCACAAGAGTTATAAGTAAATTTGTCTAATATTAGTTTCGAGAATTTTAAACCCTAAATAAAGTATCATATATCTCAAATGCTATATTTTAGAGTATAGACAGATTTATGGATAAGCTTTTTCAAAAGATTACAATTTATGCCTTCCTTTTCGATGGCTTATGATCCCATATGTTCCCTGTTTCGTAGTAATCTTTCTTTGGTCTGTTTAATTTAACTTGTTGCAAATATTAATTGAAACATTTTATTTGGTTCTATGCAATGATAATGAATGGTCAATTTACTACGTTGAAAATACAATAGAGTACTTTGTAATAGGAACATTGCCGAAAAGCCATGTTTTTGGGGCATAATTTTCCCTTCAGAAAAGATAAACTGAAAGGGTTTTTCGTGCTTTTTTTTTCGCCATGACTTCTCGGACCCATAATGTGGATAAGTTAGTATCTGGGCTTATATATTAAATTATATACATAATCTTAGGACTAAGAATTGAAGGAAATATCAGTTTAATCTATTTATTCACTTTTTATTATCATGGGTGACACCTCGTGTTTCTAAGACGAGGTTCCGGACTTAAAGTTTAGAGTAGGGACTTAAGCTTCACCATTCACAGCTTGGTTCGTTTCGTCCTGACTAATAAAAGCAAAGAGGGGATTGGTCTAAGGGGTGGATCTAGTAATAGCTGAGCTAACTTTGTATTTTACGGGAAGTCTAAAAGTCAGCCTGTGTCAGAGTTTTGTTTCTTACAGTTGATCTTAAATTCTTCTTTTGTGGTGGTTTATGGGGCTTTACGTATATAATGGGATATTAAAGTTGAGGGATTTTCAAAGATATTTTATTTTTATTCTATGATTTATGTGGGGAGTAACTGGTTTTCAAGAGTTAAATTTACGTTTTATGTAAAGATTTTTGTTTTCTTTTCTTTTGTACTAAAGTTGGGGATTTAAAGATAATTCCTTCATTTTCTAGATTTAAATACTTTTTTTTTGTTATTATTTTTTGTACAGCATTTCACTTACTTTATTTTTGTTAATAGATTTTTAAGTTGTTTTTAAAAACCAAATCTATTATTTAAATAAAACACCTGCTAGTTAAAACAAATATATATTCAAGAAGATACCATCGTTATTGCAGTTTGCTGTTGTTCGAGTTTATATGGCAGCAGAATTGGTGAGATAAAATATATAATTCAATTTGCACTAACAATTATAATTCGTTGCATTGTAAATTATAATTTACGAAGAAGCCTACAGAGTACCTTTGATTTTACTTATCATATATTAGTTAATTTCAGTATTGTGACAGGGTTGCCCACTAAGCCTCAAATAAATAAATAAAATAAATAAATAATTTTAAATATAATAAATAACCGCTCGATAACCCTGCTACAGATGAAACAAAATGGCGCCTAATAAAAATGAAGAGACAGTATATGTAATATATAGAAACTGTGACTATGTACTGAACTAACGTGGATCACACTTCACTATTCCTAACAAAAGTAACAATTTTTTTTATTTAAAATTTTCTTCAGAATCGTAGATGGTCAAGTTATAAAAATTTGGCCAAAATAGGACACAAAGCATGGCAAAAAATTGTATCATCAAGTTAATTAATTCAATTTTCAAATTTAAACAGTAGATGCTGATTTTATTCCTGTATCAATTCATGATCTACATTAGCATGCAAATTATTTCTTGTGACTATACGTTTGCAAGGAAAACCCTATAATCTTCGAAGTGCATTAATGCCCCTTCAAAAAAGGAGGTTTAGAATAACGTCGATGATTTGAATTGAATAAAATATGCGATTGAAAATTGGGAAGTACAGGACATGTTGAAATTTCAAAGAGCATCAAATAAATTGAGAATGACAATTGCAATTTTTTCGACCAATTGTAATTATTTCTTCCCCTCTAAATTTTTACAACGACGGCTCTAGAATCCATAAATAATCATTTTCTAAATCGGTCATTAATATTCAATTGTATCAAAAAGTCCAAATTCAAGACCCAATTCTAAAGCTTAAAACAACTTTCCTTTAAAAGTCATTTATCCGATCTTATTTCTTTTGCCACCTACAGGGTTAAGGGCTGGGGGGATGATTTTCATAAATAAAATAACAAATAATTCGTGTGTACTTTGTTCTTTGATATATGACGATAGAAGCTAAAACAAGACGAGAGTTGGTCTCTCTCGAGTGAGGAGTATTGTGGTGCTTGATATCTCCGTTATCCAAAAATATATAACAGTATGCCCTTTTTCTCATAAATGACAATTTTCTGAAATTAAATGCATGATTTAATAGTAGGCTATGGCTATTGTTTATGACAACAAACAAAAATAAATGTCAAATATTTGTCTGTCTCATCGGTTTTTGGATCGACTTTTGGTTTATAAAGCAGTTTTTAATCGTCACGATACTAGGAACTAGCATAGGGAAAATCAGCAGTTAATACTTGAAAGAGCACAACAAGGACGCTTTGGAGTTGGTGTGTCATGTTTTATTTTGGGCCGACATAGTTTATAGGATTTTTGAAGGAGGTCTTACAGCACGTAGATACCTAGAAATCCTTGAGGAAGTTATTCCAGAACTGCTCGAAAATATTCCATTACTTAATATAATGCTGTTTACCTACAGCAAGATGATGCCTTAAGTCACAACTCTAGGCTCTTAAGGGAATTTCTTGATAATAACTTTCCTCAAAGATGGATAGGTACCAACGGACCTGTTAGATGGCCTCCACGTTCTCCAGATCTCTCAATTTCAGATATTTTTATGGGGCTATATACAAAATGAAGTATATAAAACATGATATGAGGGCATAGCAGAAGTTCGAGAGGCAATACACTTAGCTTTTCGAAATCTGCGAATGAGACGAATGGTTCTTTTTAACGCTATTCAAATAATTACAAAAATGTACCAATTTTGCATTAGAGAAAATGGTCGTTAATTTAAACATAACCTTTAAAATTCGTTTTTTTAATAATGTGATTATTTTGTGTTTGTTATATTGTGACTTTATCCTATAAACTATTGTTACAAACTTACTGTTATTAAAAAACTCTATAATTATTTTTATATAAGAAGATACCTATATGTAAGGAATCCAATTCTTCGTTAGCAATATGTAACTTTCAATTGTTTATAATTGTTATTTATGGCCTACTATTAAATGGTGCATTTAATTTCAGAAAATTGTCATTTATATTAAAGATTGATGTTAATATTATTAAAGATTGAGAGGTTAAAGGGATAACTGTTGAACCGTTATCGATCTCTCGGCGAGGACTTTGAAACTCGGCCGCTATTTGCCGCGATTTGGTGGTACTCTTTGGTTTTTCAAGGTCTATAGGGCTGGGCTGCCGTGGGCTAACTAGAAATCTAGTGATCGGTAGAGTGGGCCGGGGTAAAAATAGAAGAAGTATGCGCCACCTGTTTCTATACTTAAAAGAAAGCCCGAGACCGGATGAACTTAAGAAAAACAGGAAAACTACAAAAACTTTACAATAACATCAATATCCTTAATACTGAAAAATATATTTACGAAAACTTACCGTTATAGCCTTATTTATTCATAGATTATAGTCACACTTAGTTCATATGAAGTTTAGTAAATGAGATTAAAGACATATTAATAATTATTACCTTCTCTTACGACTATTTCCAGAGTATGAACAAAAGAAAGTCTATAAAATAAAGGAAGAGGTCGTAAGACGTGACGTAACCTAACCTAGAATTCTTCTAAATAATTTTGTATGTTGCACTTAAATTTTTATATATTTAATAATAAGTGGTACGAGAAAAAGATCATCAAAATTTAACTATATTAAGTATCTCAGAAAGAAAATAGTGTGGGTTTTATACCAATTTAACTTAAATCAAAAGGCTACAAAACTTACATCATTCAAGTTTTAAGTACAGTACTTGTCAGTGATTGAATTACTTTCGAAATAAGCCTATTTAACCCAGTTTACAAATAAATGTGCAAATTCGTAAACCAACAGTGCGGTGTAGTGGGTGCTATTCGTTAAAAGTTAAAAACTAGACATGATTTAAAGTGTTTCGTTAAAGTTCAGTATGCATTAATTCTATTATCAAAATGGAATTGGCTCTATTTGGCACATAATAACACTAACAGACAGTCAAGTATGTTTCCAAGACAACACACACAGATCTAACTTGAAGTTGATTATATTTGATACGTAGAAGAGTCTGTCGAGGATCTCACAACAGCATCGAAGATGTACATATGGTTTGCAGGCCTAGTTTCATACAGCTTAAAACATGACTCCTGAGGGACTGCAAGCAAGCTTCAGAGTGACTGCGCTACTGCTAAATTTCGACAACACACAAGAACATTGGACCAAAACACCAAATAAAAAAAAAGGCTTACAAGGAACAAATCGAGCAATAGAAGAAAGTTCGAGAAACCAAGGTAGGTATACATTTTAGTTTTAATAATAAATATTTGTGAGAGAATGATGAAAATGAGATTTACCAATGATATATTGGCCTTTTCAAAGAGTCAAGAACATGTGACTGAAAGAGAGAGACATGAGAATGAAAAATGGGTTTTTTCCACTAAAATTCTAATTTTAACTCGGCTAGCATAGCTATAGGACACTTAAACAATAAGTCACCCAAAATAATTAGGGTGGACCCATTTTTCGAAGAAAAATCGGCAAAAATGCCCTAAAGATAACCAAAAGTTCAAGAATATGGTCTGCCTTTTTTTTTAACTTCTTTCACTTTTTCTTTCTCCTGGTGGAGAGAAACCTAGAGATTTTTGATACAACCCTGATGTTGGTACTACTAATTGTCAATGAAGTTGACAGATATTTCAAAATTAATTTAAATTTAGATACATTTTATTTTTGTTTTGACATAATTAGGACATAACAAGTTAAAATTACAATGGTAAGTTTCAAAATGAAGATTTTTGATCATATAAATTTTCTTTACTCTGATTTCCTATTTCCTAATTCCTATCCTTATTGTTTTTACTAAAGTTTATGTAATGTGCTTTCTCTTAATTTCACAAAAATATCAGCTTTATTTCTAACAAAGGGGCTTGATGCTACTGAAAAACAACAAATACAGTAATGAGAGCTATCACCAGAATACAAAGTAAACTTTGATTTCTTTTACTTAACTTAGCCTAAAATTCCATAATCATGTAACAAATTTGTACCTAAAATTGCTAATTTTAATAATTTGTTTCAGAATGAGAAGAATGTGCCTATGGAGGTCTCCACCACTTGGTTTATTGTTATAAAGTTAACCTAGGATTACTGAGATTGTGATTTTAAATTTTGAATTAAACGATAAAAAAGCATTAAATATGTATCTTATTTCAACTATGTAGATTATAGGAACTGGTAAGCGTATTTTATAGATATTATCTTAAATAAAAATTTAGCAAAATTCTAAATTTCTGTTAGGAAAATATAACCCGTTACAGCATACTATTATATATTTTTGAAAAGGTAAAAAAAAGACAAATTTTATAGTCTATAAGTATAAAGGGTGTTCCATTTAAAAAAGTAAATAAAGCATGGTCCGATAACTTTTTGACCTGACCCTGTATGCTTATTCCGGCGGAATTGAGTTCTACGGGAAAAGTTATATAAGAAATAGTTTTCACATTTTTAATAAGTTATCTGATAGCGGAGATGCAAACTTTTCAATTTAGCACTGTATCTTAAAAACTAAACCAGCTATGACAATTTTGTTAATGGCATCTTCAGTTTTACGAAAAAGTAGCAAAACCTCAACTTTCTATCTAGAAAAATAACGGAGATTGCCTGCAAAAGTACCCAAAATGGGAAAACCTGTACATTCTCGTCTGATCTCGCGGCATAACTATCTGAACAGATAGAGAATCAATTTTTTTTTAGATTTAATCCTGGGAAAAAAGTTAGGCTTGGTCTTCTAGCCTCTTATTAAAATTATTTTAAAAAAGGCGATGTTAATCTTAAATAATTTGCAAAATATAGAATTAATGCCCTGTTTAAAACAACAAGGCTTAACGAAACTTCAGCCACCGCAATCTCCTCATTTATTTATGTACCCCAGGGGCGTATATCTTGTTTAATATTATTCCGAAGAAAACTTTTGATATCCCCATAAGCGGTTGATTTTCTTAAAGTTGGGAATTTCTAGGCAGTTATCCAATTCGGTGCATAATTCATGTAGTTTCAGTTATCTGCCACAGATAAGCAGTTGCCGCTACAACTTTAAATCTATCCTATTGTTATACCCGGGAGAATGATTTTCGGAAAAGCGGTCTTGGGCCGAACAAACTTTTGACAGCTATTATTTAGAAAAGTTCTTGCTGGCTTATCTTTCAAGTTGCTGACGCATTACAAGTGTTTGCAAAATTTCACATATACGTATATATATGTATATATATATATATATATATATATATATATATATATATATATATATATATATATATACCTAGTTGTACCTATTTTTGGAAGAATTGGAGTTCCCCCAACTTGTTGCAATTACTGAGCACTGGCTGAATCTAAACGAACCCTTTTATATTGAGAGGTATACCACAGTAGCTAGATATGACAGAAAAAACTCAGCTCATGGGGGAACACTGATTCTATCCCTAAATGGAGATTTCATGTCGGTATCTAAATATGATCATTTGTTAGCGGATAGCTCTTTTGAATTCTCTATAGTATATAATCAAAACCTTGATCTTTATGTACTTTGTATTTATAGATCACCAAACTCTGATGTACAATCATTTTTAAATAGCCTGGTAAGTTTGCTAGACAGCCTACCGATTAAAGGTAAAAAAATTCTATGCGGGGACTTTAATATTGACTATGCTACTGTTTGTGCCATCCAGAAATATCTAATTTCTATATTCGACTCTTTCGGTCTTTCAATGCATGTATCCTCGCCAACTAGAATTTCAAAAAACTCTTCTTCTATCATCGATTACATGGCGTCTGATTTTTCTCCATCAGAGGTGCAATCACAGGTCTATAACTCAGGTCTTTTCGATCACGAGGCGGTAATTTCCAGGTTTAGTTTACCTATTAGGCCCTTACCAAGATCTCGCCATCGGGGCAGAATTTTCTCGGCCGCAAATTTCTCAGTATTTCATAATATTTGCTTTAATACCAATTGGAATTTTGAATCTGATAATGTCAACACAAACTTCAGAACTTTTTTAAATAAAACTTTAAGTGCTTTTAACAAGGCCTTCCCGCTTAAGAATATCAAACCTAAGCGGCATAAACCGTGGACCACGAAAAGAATACGAATTTCTGCTAAAAATATGCGCTCGCTCTCATATATAAAAAAATTCACCGACTCCTTTCTTATTCTCGACTATATCTCTAATTATAGGAGGATCTACACTACTCTTATTAAGTCAGCAAAAGAATTACACTACCGAAAACGTCTAACAAACTCTAATAACGTTTCAAAAGAAACCTGGTCCATCATCAATAACTTCAGAAACAAATCAAACCCTGTGACTCAGATCTTGCCAGGGGCTAATGATCTAAATGATTATTTTATTAATGTAAGCAAAAATGTTACCTCTAGTATCTCGCCAAGTTTGGACCCTCTTTCGTTTCTCCCTCCTTCAAAAAATTTAGCTGATAGCTTTTTCTTAAGTCCCGTTAGCAACACTGAACTATTGAAGATAATACATAATATCAAAAGTAAATCTTCGTGTAGCACTGATGGCCTATCAATTAGAATATTCCTGAACTTGCCACTCCCAGTCATAGAGGCCCTTACAACATTAATAAATGAGTCCTTTATAAAAGGTGTATTCCCTGATTGCCTTAAAACAGCTATAATTATTCCACTTCATAAAGGCGGCGAAAAAACTAACTCTTGCAATTATCGCCCAATTGCACTACTACCAGTGCTATCAAAAATCATCGAAAGGCTACTGAAGAACCGTCTTATGCCATTTCTCCTGAAACATCAGTTAATATCCCCGGAGCAGTTCGGATTTCTACCCAACAAGTGCACCAGTGACGCCATGTTCACGTTGCTTAGAGGCGTCTACTTATCTCTCAATAACAACCACCCAACTGCCTCTGTTTTTTGTGACTATGCGAAAGCCTTTGATTGTGTTAGTCATGAAATTCTGATAAACAAACTAAATTTTTATGGAATTCGTGGTACTTCTTTAAATTGGTTCAAATCTTATCTTGGAAAAAGGCAACAACTTGTAAGGGCTAATAGTTCCGATTCTGATTGTAAGTTGATTACAAGTGGAGTCCCTCAAGGTTCAGTCTTGGGACCTATTCTTTTTTTGTTATACATTAATGATATCACGAACCTTAAAATTAATGGAAGAATCTCCATTTTTGCTGATGACACAAGCATAACATGGAGTGATTTTGATACAACGTCTTTACACTCTAGTATCTCCAAAGACTTGGTTATAATTAAGGCTTGGTCCGATTCCAATATGCTTTGTTTTAACGTCGATAAAACGGTGGCGTTATCTTATAAGGGAACTTTACAACCACTTCAGGTACATAACAGCAATATTGAATACGTAGAGTCGGTTAAATTCCTGGGTTTAAGTATAAATAGCAACCTAAAATGGTCTAATCATATTGACACCTTAACTAAAAAACTTTCTACCGCCTGCTTCGCCATTCGATCAGTTTCAAAAGAACTAGACGTTCCTTCTGCCAGACTTACTTATTTCTCTTTATTTGAATCCCACCTCCGCTATGGCCTTCCCTTTTGGGGCTGCTGTACCACCGAGCAATTTCGTAGTATTTTTATGCTTCAAAAGAGAGCCATTCGTTATTTGTTTGGTCTAAATAATAGAGCTCACTGCCAATACTATTTCAAAAAACATGAAATATTAACACTTCCTGCATTATTTATTTTGGAAACGGTATGTTTGCTGAGAAAACATATAAACACCCTCCCAGAAAGGCCACAACATGTATACCCTACCAGAAACTCTAGGCATGATATTTATCTTCCCATTCCTTCCACAGAATTAATAAAAAAATCAATTATTTACAACGCCATAAAACTTTACAACAATCTGCCAGTACATTTAAAACCTATCCCTATGCTTGCACAATTTCGAAAAAACACCAAAGCATACCTCATTGAGAGACCATTTTACAGCGTTAATGATTTTTTTTTTTTCAGTGACGAAGTCTCTTTAAATTGTCACTAAACTCGCTTGTTTACTTAAATCTTTTGTGAGTCATGTCCTAACTCGTAGCATAGAATTTTGTAAATCATTATATAGGGAAAAGAACTGTCGAACATTCACTTAAATCTTAATTATTTTTGTTAGGTATTGGATTAAAAACAATTTAATTCTTTTTGTATACTACATTCTACACTAGTTCAATATACCTTCTGTTTAACATCACAATTATTTGTATAACTATAATAACATAGAGTTTAAGGTCGCATAGTTGCAATTTTGATTTCAATGTCATCGAAATTATTCACCTCGTACATGTGTGTTTGTTTACTTTTATAAGGTTATCATGATTCATTTACTGTTTGCAATGTTATGTTATATTCTAACGTGTGTTTTACGATTTGGTAAATTGATAATTTACATTTTTAAAAAAAAGCACTGACCTGTCGAAATTATTTTCGATTAATGTTTTGATATGTCTTATTTTTAGGTATATTTTGCTTTGTCCATAAAATTGTAAAATTTTTCTGCGGCAATAAAGCATACTTTTGTTTGTTGTTTATATATATAAATATATATATATATATATATATATATATATATATATATATATATATATATATACTGGCCCACAAAAAAGGTGGCGAGCCTAAAATTTATATCAATTTCAACTCTTAATAATTTTTGAATGGATTCTTAGGATTCTGTTAATTTTTTTTGCAATTTATTTCGATACCTTTTCACAATGATTTTGTGATATAAATTTAAACTTCGGAATAATACTGGATAATATACAGAGTCAAACGCCAACTTGTGTTTTTTCACCAATTTTTGAGACGCTCTATAGAATGACCTGGCTTAAATATCACTATCGTCTATGAGTCATTTTGTTGCCTGTTTCTCTAGCAACATTTTGGTTTTTGAATGACCTTCGTATCTTTCTTTTTAGAAAATATAGAGCAGTGTAAGTAAAGTGATGTTTTACTGTAATTTCCCTTATACTCAATAAAAATGGAATTTTAAAAGCGTAGAGTGCTTTGAAATTTAAAATGTCTTTGAAATGTCAAGCCTTGAAAAGACCTTCTATCAGTTTGGAAGCGTTGTTTTCATTAGTAATGGCACGACAAATTAGTCAAGAGCAAGTTGCTCAGATTGTCGCATTAGTAAATGATGGAAGGAGCGTTGCGCAGGCCGCACGAATAGTGGGTGTTCCAGAAACTACGGCTAGAAGGGCAAGGAACAGGTTTCTAGAAACTGGGCAGTTTGTGAGAAGAATAGGATCGGGTCGTCCCAGAGTTACATCAAACTTAGACGATAGGTTTGTTACCCTGCAAATCTTTAGAATGCCATGATTGTAAAGAGACATTTACTTGAGGTTTGTGATAAAAATGTATGTGATGAGACAGTGCGTAGTCGGCTTAAAGAGAGAGGACTAAAGTCAAGAGTACCAGCCAATGGTCCAAGATTGCTACCAGAATATTGTTTATCTCGACCTAATTTTGCACGTGAAAAAAATCAGTGGAACGTACGACAGTGGTCCCAAGTATTATTTTCCGACGAGTCGCGGTTTTGCTTACATTCTTCCGATTGACGTCAACGAGTTTGGAGGCAGGAAGGCTAAAGGTACGCTGAGGGTATGTGTTTGTATAAAAGCAACCTTTTGGAGGTGGTTCTGTGATGGTATGGGCTGGGATTTCCCACGCAGCGCGCACAGAACTTTGCATATTACCAAGAAATTCGCTCAATGGCGTTATATTGATGTACTGGCTGAACACATCGTACCGTTTGCTCATTTCATAGGACAGGAGTTCCTTTTTATGCATGATAATGCCCGACCTCACACTGCTCGTATTGGCAATATTTGGACGAAGTGGGCATTTATCTTTTGCCATGGCCCGCTAGGAGCCCGGATTTAAATCTGATTGAGCATGTTTGGGATCAGCTTGGTAAGCGTGTTCGTAGTCGTCCACATGTACCCGCCAATTTAGAGGAACTTGGAGAAGCACTGGTTCAAGAATGCGTTCACATCTCCCAAAATTCAATTGCACGACTGATTGAAAGCATGCCAAGGCGTTTACAAAGTGTAACAAGAACCAGAGGGGGAAACACTCGTTATTAATTTAAGTTCTTGTTTATAAAAGGTTATTAATTTAAGTTCTTGTTTATAAAATTTGAATTAAAAGTTTGATTATTGCTTAAAATAAATGTTGTCTAAAGATACGTAGTCTTTTTATGTTTTTATTTACTAAAAACAGCACTTTAAATATAGGGCTGCACTTTCTCTAAAAAAAAAGATAAAACATTCATTTAAAAAACAAAATGATTCTAAAGAAACGCGCAACAAAATGACTCATAGACGATAGTGATATTTAGGCCAGGTCATTCTATAGAGCGTCTCAAAAATTGGTGAAAAAACACAAGTTTGGGTTTGACCCTGTATATTATCCAGTTTTATTCCGAAGTTTAAATTTATATCACAAAATCATTGTGAAAAGGTATCGAAATAAATTGCAAAAAAATTAACAGAATCTAAGAATCCATTCAAAAATTATTAAGAGTTGAAATTGATACAAATTTTAGGCTCGCCACTTTTTTTGTCGGCCAGTTTATATATATATATATATATATATATATATATATATATATATATATATATATATATATATATATATATATATATATATATATATATATATATATATATATATATATATATATATATATATATATATATATATATATATATATATATATATATACATATATATACACGGTTAGTAAAAAGAACCGGAACGCTTAAATATCTTCAAAACGGCTAAAGTTGTCCTTACAAGACTTGGCATTCGGGAGTTTCTAGACATGCGGAATTGAAAAATTGTATCGGCACTGTTGCCAGATTTCCCAGTTTTGCGCTACAGGTAGTCATTTTCTTTCCTTAAATAAAATGCCCTATTTATTTTTATTGCACTAAATTGGCCGTCTCAAATTTAGTAATATCTCAAATTTTCAAAATTTTATCTATACTAGTTGTTGTGATATAACAACATCGCATTTACGGTAAAAGGTACGGGAATCCTTAAATATCATCAAAATCGCTAAAGTTGTGCTTACAAAATGCGGAGTTTGGGGGTTTTTGGGCATGTGGAATTGAAAAATTGTATCAGCACTGTTGCCAGATTTTCCAGTTTTCCGCTACAAGTATTCATTTCCTTGTCTTAAATTTATGTCCTATTTATTTGTAATGCACTAAATTGGCCGTCTCAAAGTTAGTACTATCCCAATTTTTCAAAATTCTATCTGCACTGGTTGCTGAGATATGACAACACTGCTTTTACAGTTAAAAGTACCCGAACCCTTAAATATCTTTCAAATTGGTAAAGTTCTGTTTAGAAAATTCGAATGCCACATTTATTTTTACTGAAATAAATGACTTCGCAAGTTATTGGTGGTGATATTTGCGGCTTTCGCTCACACTTTATCCAGGCTTGGGACTGGTCTAAGTTTCACCAGTGGGAAATACTTAAAGTGTGTTTAAAAGCCAACGTGCGAAACAACCACTACAAAACCATAATAACGCTAAGATAAGAATGATATTAAAAGTCAACGAACTAAAACAACAATAACCTAACAGAATACTTATTTTAATGACACTATTTTTTAATTAAATGTTGAAAGTGATTCCCATTATTTGTCAGACAGTACTCAAGTCAATTATAAAGCTCTTGCAGTGTGTTGCTCAACATATTCGGTGTTACAAGTGCAACTTCGGTGTGGATTCTTTAGCGGAGTTCATCTAAATTTTCTAGCCGATTTTTGCATATACGATTCTTCAAATGATCCCACAAGAAGAAGTCCAGTAGAGTCATATCAGGGAATCAAGGTAGCCACTCTAATGCACCACGTCTTCCAATCAGCCTCCCCAGGAATTGGTTGTTTAGGAACTGCGTGGCTTCCCTTGAATAATGCGATGGAGCACCATTATGTTGGTACCAGATTTCACCCACATTTCCAATTTCTTGACCGGCAGGAACTATATGTTCTCTGAGGACCTCTAAATACTTCTGTCCAGTTAATACACCTTCTATGAAATAAGGGCCTATAATATTGTTACCCAGTATACCCGCCTCGACATTAATTTTCTGAGGATGTTGGGTATAAAGTTCTTCCATCCAATGAGGATTATCTCTATACCAAATTCGACAATTGTGCCTATTAACTTGGCAGTTCGAGCAAAATGTAGCCTCGTCGCTGAATACAATTTTGTGCGCAAAATAAGGATCTTGGTTAATATTTTCGGTGAATTCAGAGCGGCGGTCAGGATCATCCTCTAAAAGCTCTTGGGTATAAGGACTATCTTAAAGGAAAACAAATTGAGGCCGTACAAGGCCTCCGGTTTTAGATAAAGATTTTATGGACCCTGATTCCTAGTAGCATCGACAAGTTTTGTGGTAGGTTGATTTTTTTATTGGTTTGTTAGGATAGCGATCGTTAAACAAGTCACAAACTTCTTGGTATGTTCTGGTTTTATTTCCATATCCGCGAAAAATCAAAATATCAATACGTTAAGTCTCTGTCAGAACAAAAGCAATAACCAAACTTGTAATTTTATATTTAATATAATATTAAGCTGCTCAACTGACAGTGATAATGCGTTTAATTTGTCATTGTTGTAGCATGGCAACGGCAAGTACTACGATACGCGCAATTTTCTGTCTGGAGCAGAAAATCTTGAAGTTCGTTTTTTTTAACCTTCTACACATGGATGGATAAATTTAAATAAATAAATTAAATACACGAGGAAACGTCTACATTTTATATTACACTGGTGTAAAAATCAAGACGATCAGTGATGAAAGTGAAGATAGAGAAATTTGAAACTTAAAACAATTTTTATCCGCGATTAATCTTATAAAGTGAAATGTAATTTTTTTAAATAAAATACATATATTATACAGGTTGTAAAAAAATTAGGTAGGTAAATAAGTAAATGCAAAAAGGTATATAAATTATTAGAGTATTTTATTAATATTTGGAGAACGTCATAAAAATTCAAGGAATGCTGTTGAGTTGTATGCTCAGAGATACCCCGACCGGCAACATCCCGTCCATCAGTATTTTGCATATCTCGAGAATCGTTTTAGGCATCAAGAAGGAAATGAAGTGGCGGAAGGCAGATTTATTATAAATGAAAAAATGGAGATTAACGTTCTTGCTATGGTTGAAGTTGATGAACCTGTTTCTTTAAGAAAAATTAATCACGAACTGGGTTTATGTCATGAATCAGCTAGAAAAATACTAAAAAAATACGGATATCGAGCTTTTAAGTACCAGTTACACCAACATTTGTATCCTGACGATGGCGATAGACGGGTATTGTTTTGTGATTGGTTGCTCCAAAACTGTAGAATTGACCGCAATTTTATCAACTTTATCTTATTTTCTGACAAATCCAGATTTACTAATAATGGTATGTTTGACAAGCAAAACACTCGGTACTGGGCCCAACAAAATCAACATGAAATAAGAATAAGAAATTTTCAAGAAAGGTTTGGTGTCAATGTCTCGGCTGGTGTCGTTGGTAACAGAATAATTAGGCCAATTTTATTTCAAGGCCAATTAACAGGGGTTAGGTACTTAGGCTTTCTCCAAAATGAAATTGAGCAACGTCTTAATGATCTACCTTTAGAAGTTTTGCTCCGAATTTACTTCCAGAAATATGAAGCACCGACTCACAATACCAGAGGAGTTCTTAATTATTTAATTGAACATTTTATTAATAAAGTCATTGCAACCAATGGCCCAATACAGTTGCCCGCTCGTTCACCGGGTCTCACTGTTCTGGATTCCTTTATTTGACGATATGTTAAAGAAAGAATCTATGTAACAACCCCAGCCACTCTTGAAATTTTAGAAGAAAGGATTGTATGTGTATTTGGAAGTATTACGCCTCAACGTGTTGAGAGAAGCAAGTGAACGATAGGAAATGTGTCGTGAATAAAGAGGAATGCACTTGGAACAACTATAGTGACATAGACATAGACATAGATGGGGAGCCCGACAAGGGCAGCACTTAGGCTCACTGGGGCCCATTGTGCCAAATAGGCGTGTTAGTTTTTAAAATGTCACATTCTGACGGAGTGTAACATTTAAAAAATTGAAACTGGAGTTATTTTCGGTGAAACCATAGGTGACTAGAAAGTGAAAACTATGCGAAACCTCTTTATGTTCCATTTACCTACACGAAATTTTGTTTTGATACATCAAATACTTTAAAAGTTAGGGCCTGTCTAATAGATTCGTTGACATCCAAAATATAATAATAAAGATATCTTTCCGATACGTAATTTAGTGTCATATTGGTCCTCTTTTCGGAATTGCTTCTTATTCTCTACAAAGTTGGCAAAGCTGACACATGAAGCATGGCCACCTCGAATTTGAAACCGGCTAGTATTGATTATTTCCTTCATATCAATTTTGACCAATCACTGACAAAAAGTCGTACGTTATATTTATTTTTCAAGTGAAAAAACTGCTGACAGTTATGTTAAGTTGACAAGATAAGTTAAAATGAGTTTAAAGTAATTATATTATGTTCTTACGGCTGAACTCAGGAATAATCTTACCAAATATCCGAAGCGCATCTAACTTTTCCTATGGAAAAATTGGAATGCTCGTAATTCTAATGTTACAAAGTCTACTTCCAAGAACCATGATTTCTCAATTGATCAAAGCCGTGACAGCTTCCATTCTTTATAAATAAATTGTTAAGTAGTAAGTAACAAAAATTTTTGACAATTGCCTGGTGATCTACATACAAATTCTTGCTTAGACTATTGTATTTAAATACAATCCTATAGCGTATATAAAAAATTGTGACCCAATTAGAATATCACTCAGCAAATTTCCTTCTTAAAAACTTTTGGCTAATTAGGATAAAATTTTTTTTGTTTCCTTCCTTATAAATAAAATAAATTTTGCACTACAACATACAAGCTTGCCCGTTGTGTACCATTTACGCTTTCTATGTTATTTCCTTTGACGTCTAGTCTCTCTCAACTATTGTGTATGCTAAATAATAGAGCAAAGTGAGACAATGCAAGACAGGTGCTTTGTGTCCATAAGCAACTTTGTTAGACGACCACATATGATTCCGCTAAAAGTGAATTCAATGTAGTCAGTTATTCCCTGAATTGAAGCGGTTCATTACTTCAGAATATTGGCTGTCACGAAGATTAATATCAGTTTCCATTTTAGTATGGCTACATTTGTTCCGTTGTGAAGTATAATGAATGATAAAGCTATGAGGGTTTTAATTATAGTTGAAAATACTATATTTTACAGAAAAAAGTCAATATTTATTCATATATTAAAATAAACAATACTAAGAGAAATACGTTAACAAAAATCAGACATTCAAACATATAAAAAAAGGCTTCAACAAAAGTGAGAGAATTTTTCTGAAAGCAAATATTATCTACCTACTTCCAAAATATTGCGGTCCAGTCATCAGCTGTTATCGAAGTGAAGAATCGTCAAGTTAGTACTTGGATGGGTGATATCCAAGTGCAAAATTGGATAAGTATTTTTTGCCTCGAACAGACAGACAAACAGACAACCCGACGGAATTCAAAAAACATGTTTTTTCGACATATAGCGCCATTTTGTTTCATAATATTGGATTTGTATCAACATTTTACTAGTTACTATTTATGCCATACTTGTTACTTTGTTTTTGGGCATGATTTAAAATAAATTGAATAAGTAATTTTTACACATTTTTTAAGTCCGCCATTTTATACCGTCATGTTGAATTCGTACCAATTGATTTCTGTATCTTGTTCAGTTTTGTTGCAAGATTAGAAGTCAACTGAATAAGATTTTTTTACGTTGAGTTTTTAGAAATTTTATTTGAGAAAAATTGGATAACTTCGCTTCGATGGCTCTCACAGTCAGGGACAAAAACCTGGTGTGGGGCTCGTCATTTCAGAAAACCGTGTTTTTCGACCTTTCGGCGGGCAAATCTCGGAAACTATTAAAGAGATGACATTGCATTTAATATGTATTTTAGTGTAGACGTGGTTCTCGAGATTTGTTTTAAATATTTTTCTGTAGCACCTTGGATACCAAAGATATGGTACCGCAAACTTGACTAAAAAAGTCAACTTCGATGTAACATGGTTGAGGTCGCAATTTTAATTTTTTCTGACAAAACTTTCTGGAACGTTGGATCTTTCGGTCTTGCAGAACCCTATTGTTTTTGGTTTCACGAATTTTTTTCGTTCGAAATAAGGGTGTTTTGGGGCGCTTATATCTCAAAGTGGGTAATGTTCTGATGATGGACTTGTTATAGAATCGAAACGTTTGAAATTTTTATTTTTTCTATTTGGAAAATCAGAGCGTATTGTTTGTTTCTTAGAATTATGGCTCGTATTTCGCATAACGCCTATATGATAAGAAAGATGTGGGCTGTTTGTTCCTTCCATGGCCCCTGGGTTACCTGTGAACTCAGAGAAAGAAGTATTCATATTTTTGGTTTGGTTATTCAAGTTATTGGGGTTAGATTTTTCTAAAAATACATTTTGGTGCAATTGCACCGTATGATGGTCAGAATATCCAACTGAAACGTCAGTTTTTTCGAAAGTCTGAGAGTTTGTATAGTTTTGCCCTGCAGCTTTAGCTTTATTACTTGTACTAGACAAAAGGTCATTTAGTTTAGTTAAATTCGATTTAAAAAAAAAAGTGCACATATCCGTCAAAAATCGATGGACGCGAAATGATACGTGGCCTTGGCCTAGGATGATAATAAAATTTGCAGAGATATTTGACATGTCAGTTGTGATCGATGTCATGACTGAGTTTTGGTTGGTTTAAAGTAAATATTTTTTTGATATTTTTTATCGCTTCGATTAATGTTTGTGTATTTAGGCGTTAAAGAGATTAAAAAAACTTATTTTTTTTTCAAATAAAAGGCGTTTGATCGGAGAAATGGTTACGGCGCCGAAAAGTACTCAAAAAGATACAAAAAATTGATGGTTTAGGAAGGGTCTTGGAATATATACAGGGGTTGCAATTACGAGGTAAATTTTACACAAAAAGACTGTTTTTTTTTCCTTAACTTTTAAACTACTTAAAATTTTTCAATACGGTTTTCAAAATTCGATGTAACATTTAGGGGAGTAATTTATTTTGAAAAAATTATTTTTTTCCTGTAACTTCTGAACTAATTAAGATTTTCATATACGGTTTTCGTAGTTCCATATAACTTTTAGGGGCGTCATTCATTTGAAATTTTTTTTTGACATCTGTAAAAAAAATTTTCTCCGTAATTTCATTTTCAAATAGGGTAGGTACGTTTAATTGAAGTAATTAAAAAAAATGACATGTCAAAGAAACATTCCCCATAACTTCTGAACTTAAAATTTTTAGATACGGGTTTTACAGTTTCTTGTAACTTTTAATGTTGTAATTTATTTTAGAGAAATATTTTTGCAGCTGTCCAAAAAATGTCTAGTACTCCTAACTTTTAAATAGCTAATTTTATGAATCAAATCAGAAAACACAGTGAATACAAAAATGTTGTGTGATTCTTTTATCGAGCTATTAAATCTCGATGGGCTATTTACAAAAGAAAGAAAATAGTTTTTTTATTATATTACGCAATATTATTAAGATAGCCACTTAATATCATTTTATATATTAAATGCCGAGGGACTAAACAAGAAAATTCGCTAAATATGTATTTGGTTAAAATTTTTTGTTTGGCAAAAAAAAACACAAAATGGCAAGCGCCTTAATAAAGTCGGAAGGCGGTTCGAATCAGTGGAACAATCAGGATATGTTCTGTTTATACAGCCACTTAATGAAAGTGAAATTTTTTTATCATTCACCAAAAATTATGAGCCCCGCTTGACCTAAAAATCTAACCACTTATACGGTGTCATTTATTTAAATGCGGGCCACCCACCACCAAACCAAACCAAAAACTACTTATCCGATTTCTTTAAATTTCAGTCTAAAATTAAGGGCTATGCATGCGAAAAATACATGCTATATATATACATTTATAAATTTTTTTTTTTTTGGTTTGTGTTTTTTGACCTTTTTTTTCAATATATATTTATCCTAATTTTTCTTGGTTTGAGGTCAATACATTAACAACAAAATTAGTACATATTTTTAAACATATATTTCGTTTCTAAGGTGACGTTTCGCATAGTTTTGGTCTTTTTACTAAAATTTGTTTAGCACTATTTTTTTTAAGTTTATAAAGTATTAAAAATTTAGGACTTACCATAGAACGTAAAAAAGTTGACTAAAAAGTATACATAATCCACATATCTGACATATACTACACATATTTAATTTACATTTTACAAATATTGTGGACGTTTATTACAGACAAATTACAAGCGACTGAGCTTACTGTTATATAAAGATATATACAATTTATATAGGTTGTTTATGTCTTTTTTGTCATTTATGGCGTTTTTGTTTTTTTGAATTTCAGCCATCTCAAAAAATTCTCTTTTTTTCAACTGAGAAATACTTTCACTTGTTCGTAGTTGAAAGTATGTATGGCGTGTTAATGCGGTGCTGTTCTTTTTATCATATTTGTGACTTTTTCTATTTTCTAAGTATTGGCTTGTTTGTCCAATATAAACACCGTTACAATTATTGCAAGGGATCTGATAGACTATATTGCTTTTTTTATTAATTGGCGTTTTCGATTTTAAGTTGCTGAAGTTCTTTGATAATAAGTTATAGGCTTTGTGACTTGTCGTGATGTTATATTTTTTAAAAAGGTTTTGAAATTGCTGGGATAAACCATTTATGAAAGGCAGAGAAATGTATTTTGTTTTAGGTAGATTTGATGTAATAATGGCATTTTCAGAATTATAATATTTATGTATTCTGCTTTTGACTAATTTATTTACTAATTTTTTAGGGTATTGATTTAGAGTTAATGCTGCTTTAGCCTTTTTAATTGCTTTTCGGACAGCTTAATTGCCCGATCTGCCAGACCAATAATTACAGATTTTTTTTTAGACTTAACATTACATCATATAGGAAATAAAATTAAAACGGAATGGTACACAAAACAAACTTGGTCCTATCTATACCTAAATTTCAGCTCCTGTCACCCAATGTCTCAAAAAAAATCTGTAATTATTGGTCTGGCAGATCGGGCAATTAAGCTGTCCGACTCTGAATTCAGAGAACGAGCAATTAAAAAGGCTAAAGCAGCATTAACTCTAAATTTTTAGTAAATAAATTAGTCAAAAGCAGAATACATAAATATTATAATTCTGAAAATGCCATTATTACATCAAAAAAAACAAAATACATTTCTCTGCCTTTCATAAATGGTTTATCCCAGCAATTTCAAAACCTTTTTAAAAAATATAACATCACGACAAGTCACAAAGCCTATAACTTATTATCAAAGAACTTCAGCAACTTAAAATCGAAAACGCCAATTAATAAAAAAAGCAATATAGTCTATCAGATCCCTTGCAATAATTGTAACGGTGTTTATATTGGACAAACAAGCCAATACTTAGAAAATAGACTGAAAAGTCACAAATATGATAAAAAGAACAGCACCGCATTAACACGCCATGAGATGTCCAAAAAACATACTTTCAACTACGAACAAGTGAAAGTATTAAAATCCGAACCTCAGTTGAAAAAAAAAAAAGAGAATTTTTTGAGATGGCTGAAATTCAAAAAAACAAAAACGCCATAAATGACAAAAAAGACATAAACAACCTAAATAAATTGTATATATATATAACAGTGTTCGCTCAGTCGCTTGTAAATGTCTGTAATAAATCCACAATATTTATAATATGTAAATGTATATATGTGTATATATCAGATATATATATATATATATATGGTAAGTATATATATAAACTTAAAAAAAATATATATATATGGTCGAAACGTCACCTTAGAAACGAAATATATGTTTAAAAATATGTACTAATTTTGTTGTTAATGTATTGACCTCAAACCAAGAAAAATTAGGATAAATATACATTTATAAATATATATATATATATATATATATATATATATTACACAATATATATATATATATATATATATATATATATATATATATATATATATATATATATATATATATATATATATATATATATATATATATATATATATATAGAGTTTCTGGTAAAAACCCATTTTTATATATCAAATTTTGTCTTATAATTAATAAAAAAATTTACGTATTTTAAACACGCTTTAAAATTGGACCGAGTATTCTATAATTATTTATTTATTGCCTACAAAATTACAAATGTACTAAAAAAGTAAGCAAAAAAATGGCGGCAAATCTAATAAAAAAATTTTAAATTAAAATTCAGTGACTAATATCCAGGAAGGTGGCAAAAGCTGTGAGAATCGGTATAAGGAATATACAGAAACTTGTGCAAACGCAAAAAACTTAAGTTACAATACAAAAATGGATATTCATAACGCAATTTATGATTTATACACGTCAAAGACTAATATAATCCTTCAGAAACTTTTTAATATTATAGACTAAAAAATATCATCATCACTTAAAAAGTCCTCATCTTCTGGGTCGTCCTCAAATGGCGCAATGATCATTGGTGCTATTTCGACATCTAGAACTCGTTCTCGATTCCACCAATCCCATATTAATTTCTCCGAGGTTCCACAGATTTCTTCCAGTACTCTGGCGTAATATAATTTAATGAATCTTGCCAAACAATTTCATCTGATGTAAGACCATCGTTCACGTGTTTTTCGTAATATGATTTTGCCCCAGCCGATATTAATTCTATTGCGTTAAACTGGCAATGGTATGGCGGCAGTCGTAAAACCTCATGTCCGTATTCCTGCAAAAAAACATTTCATCTACCGCATATATTGTTATTATTATTAAAAGAAGTTCTAGCTTCAGCATATTAGGTAAAGGATTTTGTTTTCGTCTTAATAGCCAGTCATAAATATCACTTTTCTTCCAGGATGAAGTAGGTTGTTTATTTAAGATTCTTGAATGATAAGATGCATTGTCCAGAATGATTAAAGACGGAGCATCTAAATTTGGAATTAGTTGTTCTTTTAACTACTTTTCAAACAGTTCACAGTTCATATTATCATCGTAGTCCTTACTTTTGGATGTTGAAAAAAACAGTAAACTTGCACGTGGGAAAAATCCAAATTATGAACCGTTTTCCCGTCCCATATCCCTTTTTTCTCTTGACACTTTTTACAGACTCGTCCTGGCAAGATTTCGAACCACTTCCATTAGAAAGTATCCAAGTCTCGTCTAAAAATACCACTTTTCCAAATTTTGAATTACCATTTTCCGTGTATTTCTTTAAAAACTGGATACGCTGACTTGCTATATGTGGCAACTCGCATAAAAATCTTCGATTACGGTCCTTTTTATATCGAAAACCTAACATTTTTATTAATTTTGACGATTTTAGTCCAATTTCCAATATGCCTCGATTTTTTAAAGCTTCTTTTAAAACTTGAAGGGTTATATTAGTCCTGACGTGAACTTCGTCTCCCATTTTAAATTAACTTCAAGAGGTTCGTGGGTTCGGAAGGGGTTTAAAAGACACAATTATATTCTATGCAACATTTCGTAGATGTATTTCTACTTTATCAAGCACTTTATGTCTCATTCAAGTACGTAAAAACAAAGTTTATATTTATTATTGTACAATGAAGTTAAAAATATGGGTGCATGGATGCTAAAAGGTTTCAGTGCTTGATAAAGTAGAAATACATCTACGAAACGTTGCACAGAATATAATTGTGTCTTTTAAACCCCTCCCGAACCCACGAACCTCTTGAAGTTAAGGTTATATTAGTTTTTGATGTGTATAAATCGTAAATTGCATTACAAACATTAATTTTTACATTGTCACTTAAGTCTTCTGTCTTTGGCTTTTTTCGTGTACATTTCTTAATCTTCTTCGATAGTAAATTATGCTTTTTTTCATGCACAATTTTCTGCGCAGTCCTTATACCGATTCCCAGAGCTTTTGCTACTGTCTCCTGGATATTGGCCGGTGAATTTTCATTTTCGTAATATTTTATTAGATTTAATACCATTTTTTTCGCTTGTGGATGCAAAAAATTGTTTTCTTTTTGTCACTGACTTGTTAATCTGACTTTGAAGTGACATCGCTCAAAGATTTTTGCAACTGCTGGTATTTATATGTTTATCCTCTTTTTTCATATGGAAATATCATAGGTCTATCTAATTTTATTATATGATTACACGTAATGAAAGAAAAACAAACTTAAAAAGTTTGTCGTTGATAAATCGTATGATCCGCACGATAACATTGCTTTTGACTATAGCGGATGTTTATTAATCAAAAATAGCCGTTAAGGTCATGATAATAGTAAAATAGGATCGAAAATAAGTGTGTAGGACTAGACACTTTACTTGCTTTTTAGTAATAACTTTTTTTACAACAGACTGACAGACAAGCAATGGAATTGAGAAAGCATATTTTTTGGCATCTAGAGACGCTAAAAGATATAAGTAAAAGAATTATTTTCGGATTTACAAACATTTCAATTGGCCGCCATTTTGTTTTGCCATCTTGGATTCGTACCAATATGTCACCAGTTGATTACTATTTAATATTTGATTTTTGTACAAAATGTGTGGTAAATTCTGTAAGTATTTTTTTAACCTTTAACTAGGCCGCCATTTTGTTTTGACATATTGGGTTTTTACTAAAATGTTACCAGGTCATCCCCATATGACTTTTAATTTTTGACCAAAATTTAACGGCAATTGGGTAAGTAGTATTTTAGCTATGCCGCGAACTGACAGACAGACAGGCCGATAGACAAACAGACCGACGAAATTGAGAAAACTTCTTTTTCGTAAAGATTTGAAACAATCTCTAAGGGTAATTTTTTCACAATTACAATATTTCCTTTTTACGGGGGAAGTAAAAAAAATTACTAACACTACAATTTAAGAAAAAGTAATCATTTCAATTTTCGCTGGAACAATGGGTGAGAGGCTTGGATCCCCAAAATACCCCTTTTTACGGGCTTGTAACTAAGCTTTATATTATAAAGGTGTTTTATTAGCTGATACCCTGAACTCGACATAAATAATAACAATCAAGGCTTAAAAGCTTAAAGAAATGTTTCGCGTTATCCCACTTCTGATAGGATCAAAATATACACATCTGGTTTAGTTCAAAATATTATTAATGAAATGTAAGATTTGTGAAGTCGCTAGGAGTGCTTCGAGGATATACTGAATGTTTAAAGGACATTTATCCTCGCGGGTAGAGGTGAATAATTTGCGATTATCGTCGACAGTAAAACCTTTAATAAATTTATGCTTAAACCTGACATTATTAGCGCTCGGGGCATATTCATTTTGCACGTTATCTTTAGTGATTCAGGACACCGTGTCCGTGTTGTGGATTTTGACGAGTAATATTTTAATAGCTCGAAATGTTTAGCTAACGACAGGAGAGATATTTCAGTAAATATTAAACACATTACTCATGTAGGCGTGATACGTGTGCCCGTGCATATTTTACACGTGTCGCTAGCTTGTTTAAAAGGCCATGATTCTGCAAGTGACAAATGGCCATTTCCCTCGATTTCAATGTTTTGCCGTTCTTTGTTTTGGTTGAAATATTATATTTGTTTAGTGGGTTGTTTATGAGACAATTCGTCTATGCGACTGCGAAATAAATTATTTCTATATCTTTGACGTTTATAATCAAAGCAATGAACATCACTGATTTCCGAAACTGACAAAACACAAATTCAGAAATAACTGTAAAAATTGTAATGTTCTATTGCATTACCTGGTACTGATGGTGATGTTTTTATGAAAATTAAATGCAGAAACCACTAAGTCGTTGTTTTCGCAATCAGCTTATTCTTTAAGTCCGGATAGGGTGCGGCAAAAAAGCAATTTTTGTAACTTATATACGTTGCGGTTTCTAGTTCCAGTTATCCTCATGAATTGAACAAGTAATATGTAATATTAGAACTTACGAGTAAACTGTGAAACCTAAATCTAAAAATTTTAAGCAGCTCAGAAGTTATGGGAAAATATTTTTTTTGACATGTAATTTTTTTTTTAAATACTTCAATAAAACATGCCTACCGTATTTAAAAATGAAATTACGGGATAAAAATATTTCAAATAAATGATGCCCCTAAAAGTTACATAGAACTGCGAGAACCGTATATAAAAATTTTAAATTTTAAGTAGTTCAACTATTTTTTTGAGAGCTTTTACAAATTCTTTTCAAAATAAATTACTCCTCTAAAAGTTACATCAAATTTTGAAACAGTTTTTTTGTGCAAACTTCACATCGTATTTGCAATCCCTGTATATATTTCAAGACCCTTCCTAAACAGACTATTTTGTGTAACTTTTTGTGTATTTTCCGGCGTTGTAAGCAGTTTTCCGACCAAACGCCTACCTTTTTATTTGAAAAAAAAAAATCAGTCAGAATAAGTATTTATTGTGACACGGAACTTAGCAAATTATAACGAAATAAGAAAACTATTTTAAAGATATGTACCTACATAAACGATACTGAAATAAAGAAAGCAAAATGCAGAAACATAAACATTAAAAAATCGATCTCATTTTTTACTGCTTAGTACTTATCCTTTGTTCATTTTCATTGCGATTTCCGTCAAATGACGGAATGCTCTACCCATTCTGGTAATGAGTACAAAATTTAATAGTACAGGGTATCTGAATTTCGATGGTTTTGCGGGGTATCTCCCTTATTACTGAAGATAGAGAGATGCGGTTTTCCCAACACTATGCTACTTTTTTGTGAAACCAAAGAAGCCACAAACAAATTTTTACTAGCCCTCTTTGTTTTTGAGATACAGGGTGAAATTGAAAATTTTGCGTTTTTAGGTACCCTTCGTATCTCGATGGCCTGGCAACTTACCCAAAAGGTGAAAACTAACTTCGATAGAGTTTTTTGCGTAGAATCCAATGGCGTAGTCAGTTTTTGGTTAGCTACTATCGTTTTGGAGGTATAGACTAAAATTAGGCTTTTTTAATGGGATATCCTGTGTATTTTTTAATATTTGATTTCCGCTCATTTTTAGCTTCTCAAAAATATATAACTCTTGATATTTATTTCAATCCGGTATCGACAATTAAGTCAATTTAAAGAAATTTTAATCTGTTTTTCTAGTAGGCCATGAAAATTGTGTGTTAATTTTCTAAATCTGAATTATCTGTACCAAAGTTTGTTATAATATCATTATTAAACAATAAATCAGTTAACAAAGATTCATACTATTTAATTTTTACGCTAGGGAAACACAAACATCTAAGAAATCTACTAAAAACACATATTATAAATTAAAATATATACATATTATGACGATAATTTAATTATTTTTCTAATGTTGACAATAAAATTGTATTCTTTCAAATACTTACTATTGACTAAATTAGAAAAAAAGGCGAGCTTGTAAATATCTAAAGGCCCTTCTTGTGTCGTTTTGTAGATCTTTGATCGTGTGGTGTTGCCTTTGGTAGATGATGCCGTCAAGATATCCCCATAGAAAAAAGTCTAGGCCCAACAAATCTGGCGACCTAGGAGGCCATCTTACAGCCTCATTTGTACCAATCTAGCGACCTGGAAATTCATTTTCTAAAAAGGTATTAACAGTCCGTGCATTATGAGCCGGGGCACCATCTTGCTGAAGAAAAATATTTTGTAATTGTGCCAAAGGAATATTATCTGATAAATCAGGAAGCGTATTTTCCAGTATCTCTAGGTACCGGTTACCAGTAAGACTACCGTTATAAATGACATACCTTATTTTTGTGGCAAGGATAAAGCAGGACACGCTAAATCCAAACCTGCCTTGTTGTTCGCGTGGAAATATAACCTGTTCATTTTATTTGGACCAGTATCTGTTATTGTGTCGATTTAGAATACCTGCGCTTGAGATATACGCCTCGTCAGACTATATAACTCTTCTTTCGAAATTTATTTCGGTATTAGTCATATTAATGTACCAATTGCAGAAATCTTTGCGACGCTGTGCATCTCCCGGGTGCAAATGGTGCACTAACTTATATTTATATGGTTTGAAATGGTATTTTTGTAGAATAGTCTGCACTGTGGACTTAGGTACTCCCACTTCATCCTCGACTTTTTGACAGGAAGTTGACGGATTGACGGCAACGGCAGCTAAAACATTAATTTCTTCAGTTTCCCGATTATCTTTGTAATATGATTTCGGTCGCGGTACTTTGGATGATCCGTGATTGATCAGATTTACTTCTATTCTTATGTTCTCTTATCGGGCTGTCTTCGTTCTGGGTATCTGTAAGGAATAAATGCTTATTTATAGATATATAGAGTATAGAACGACATATTCAGTTACATTGAATTATTTTAATTCTATTAATTTTATTGTAAATTTAGTGACATCGTATCTTTCATGTTACAGACTTGCTGCAATAATATGTTTTTTTTATTACAAGCAAATTTTGGACACAGTTGTAACCTATTAGGAACGATAGGCATAATTTTAAATATTAATATTATTATTCTGAAAAAAACGTCACAAAACTATAGTTTTATTATTATCTATACTTTTGTTTTTCAAAAATACTGAGAGTCCTTCTACATCGGCTATCACTGGTTCCGAAAAGCCCTGGTTTAAGCAGCAAAGTTATTTTGTTTACTTAATATTGCTATTGTCACTTACCGGATTAGATACATCTCTGACGCTTCATCCAGATTTTCCTGGCAATGTATAAAGCAAACAAGCATGTCATATTTCTCCAAGTTTTCGAAATTTGCAGACATTTGATATTTAATAAATGGACAAAGGCAATATTTGATTAAAATAATTTAACAATGACAAATGTCAATTAGTTTCAACAATGGCTCAACAGAATCTATATATTCTTTTGTTTAATCAAGTCATGGCCGTCTTATTTTATTTAAAACAGATCTTGGGTATTTCTAAGGGATAAATTAAATAGTTGTAAGTATTTTTAAACAACACAATTGTCAACATTAGAAAAGTATTAAATCCAACGTCATTTGATGTAAATAAAACATTTTTAGTGTATAACAGGTATATATATATTTTTATTAGATTTCCTAAGTATTTGTGTTAGTTGTGTTGTCCAAGGTAAATACTAAATAGTAGGTATGTATCTTTTTTTATTGATTTATTGTTTAATTATGATATTATAACAAACTTTGGTACAGATAATTCGAGGGGTACCCGAAAACGCAAAATTTTCATTTTCACCCTGTATCTCAAAAACGAAAAAGGCTAGAAAAAATTTGTTTGTGGCTTCTTTGGTTTCACAAAAAAGTACCACAGTGTTGTTGTTGTTGTTGCATCTCTCTATCTTCAGTAATAAGGGAGATACCCCGCAAAATGCTAACAGGGGAAGAGTATTTAAATTTTCGACAAGCCATGTGGTTTATGCACGATGGGTGTCCGACTCATTTTAGTCGAAACGTACGTCAATATTTGGATAAGAGGATTGGTAGAGACGAACCAGTTCAATGGTCAGCTAAGTCGCCGGACTTAAATCCTTGTGATTTTTGTTATGGGGTTTTCTCAAATGCCATGTGTACTCCATTCTAATACAAACGCGTGAGCAGCTCTGGTTGCGAATTTAAAATGCCAGCAATGAGTTCAGACAAATGCAGAATATTTATAGACGTATCAAACGTTCTCTAAGAAAAAGAATTACATTATGACTTCAAACTAACGGTCATCACGTGGAGCATTTATTATAGTTTAGAGTAATTCATACTTACCTTTAATTTTGTATTGTTTTGAAATAAATACACCTTAGATTATTATTATTAAAAAAATTGTTTTCATTGCATCGACCCATAAACTTGCATATTGCCCGAGAACGGTTACCTCTAGCGATGTTGAGTAATTAAAGCTTTTTTTGCTTAGAACAGGTACTAGAATAATATTTATTCGTAAAAAAACCCAAAAGTGCATCGCCAAAAAAGTTAGGGCAAATTTGCATAAATAATAGTAACGTACGTAGCGCCCTCTAAGTGTCACATGAAATCTAATACTAAATTATGATTCCTCACCCAAAAAAATATCCCGAATGCCCAATTTCGTGAGAAAATTTTATTATTTGGACCAGATATTAAATAAAAAATCTCCCTTAGACTATAAAACAAAGGATAGACTCAACATTTCATTAACAAATAGTTTCAAAAGTTGGATCTATTATTGTTTTTCGCGTGCAATGGGTGCGAGAGAAAACATATATCTTCCTCTGCGTCGCCGGTCCTAAAAATGGCAACCCTGTTGGCTTTCACTATAAACTGATCCAGCGGTGGCTCGTTTATCTTTAATTTAATATACGTTTATAGCAAGCAATTTAATGTGTTTTTTCTAATTTTAAGTATATGTTAGACGCGTAGTCAGAAATTCAGGCAAGGGGTTTAACATCAAAAAGGAGGTGATATAAATATTTTGCGGTCCCTTTGACTTTTCTTGTAAAAGGAAGGTATTCTAATCGTATAGAAATCACCTTCCTAGATTTTTGCAGATTTTCACGTTTCAGGGATGTTGAAATTCACAAAATCCGTCGGTCTGTCTGTCTATTTGCGGCATAGCTAAAAAACTACTTATTCGGTTGATTTTAAATTTTGGTCAAAAATTAATAGCCATATGGTAATATTTTTGTGAAGCCCTGAATCAAAAACTATGTATCCAAATAAGTTGAAATCTTACACAAAATCAAGTGGGAAAATGGGACCAACCTGTAAAATTTAGTATATCCTATATGGCGAAACAAAATGGCAGCAAAATTTGATGTTTAAAAAGTCAGTAAAACTCCATTTCCTACAAAAATAATAAGTATAATAATTGATTTTTTTATAGTACATATAAAATAATACCGATAAAAATCAAAAATTTAAAAACAGTATCTATATTTGTATGTTCGTAAGTATGTATGTATGTATATTAGGAAAATAAATTTAAAAAAAATCAAAGCATTGCTCTTTGCCCCGAACATCCCTCATAACAAATTACAAAACAAACATTGTATTTGTAACTTTTTATAAAGTAAGACTTGGGTTCAAAAATAAGTTCTTTTAATAGAACCTTGCTCGTAATAAAAAAATTGACACATATTGACATTTATATAATGTGTTAATTTATTACAAAATTACTATATTGGTATATAAACTATGTTATGGGTGTGGTGGAATCTGTTACGAGGAAAGTTAAGGATAAAAGGAAATTTACCGATCTTTAAATAATACTGTAAAATGTTAAAAGGTTTTTAATTCTTTCATGAATTTTCAATTAGTTTAGTAACAAATATTGCAAGCAATTGTTTATTTGAGTGACCGAATAATAATAGTTTTACTAGGAACTAAACAGTTACGTATACTACGAGTATATACCATTGACTCTATCCATAACGTGAGCTACTTCCTCGTAGGTATCTGAAGATTAAAATAACAATATGATTTAAACAAAACGTTTTATAACCAAGAGGCATTTTAAAAATCCGCAAAAAATACGCTTATTTTTAAATAAAAGCATTTAGCCATAGAAATATAGAACTTATTTACATCCAAAATAAGTATATTTGCATTATAAATAACGCATTTAAGTATTTGGAGAGCTAGTATGTATTTTAATGTTTACGTTATGTAAAACCCAACCCAAAATTGGCAAAATATTTGTTTTCGTTCAATTAGTATCAATTTTTTCCATGCTTTTCATGCAAATTAACATACTCGAATGGCTTAAATATCAAAATAATGTATGTAAATGCTAAGACCTTACGATTCGTACACCACTGATATTTAGCCTTAATTGCGTCAAGACTTACTTGTGGTATGATACTTCCGGACTTAAGTAGTCTGTATTTCTACAAACAATACACTTCCTCACCACAGTTACTACAACACAAAGAACTTACAAAATCATAAAAAAACTAAAAAAAAATATATAAACAACAACCATCGAACGCGGTTACAAAATTGACAACAATGCAGCGTCTGTTTTGTAATTAGACTATAAACAAGAGTGCTATGATGATTGCTATGAATGAATAGTTGTAAAACTACTCGTAAGGGACGTTAATTTGGCGTAGCGTCGTTACCAATTCTATTTGGTAATATTTTTATTACATTTTTGTATTTTTTTAAAGACCCTAGTTAATTGCTTAGAAGGTGAATTATTGTGTGTAGTTTCTTGATATACATATAACTGTGTTATGAAAATATATAAACATATTGGAGAAATTCAATAAAGCTTGGCTTAGAATATTTGACAATTTTTGAAACGTGGCAACAACCGACACCTATCGATGTAGTGGAGATAGAAGAAATTCAGTGGCGCAACTAGACATCGACTGTTGGGGGGGGCTCAAGTCCTGACATTTATAAGATAATATTGGTTTGAGGATAAAACCAATTTTAAAGAAATGACGACTTTATGTATATGATATTTTTTCCAAGTTAACTTTATCTTAATCTTAACACTACAATGTATAAAAAAAATTAAATAAATTTGTTGTATTTCACTGTTCTTCCAAATTTTAACTCTTTTGTAATATTAAATATGTATAATCGAAAAAAAAAATAAGAACCTACGCCAATGACTTCAGCAATTTTTTAATGTTACATTTACCCCAACTATATCTATTTGCAATTTGACTATAATCGATTTGGCGTTCTCAAAATATAAAATATTTTCGATTTTGCACCTTTAAAAAATCGAATATCTGCGCCCATGGTGTCCTAAATCTAAATTGTTGAGACACTGTTCTAATCTATTTCTTAGTTCAAGTTTCAAACGAATTAAAATTTTACCAGTACCGCATTTGATCGTACTGCTATAATTTAATTATAAACTCTCGATATTATCTAAGTTTTTATGTCTCTTATTATTTTTAGACTATGAACGTACGGCTATATATGATTTGGTTAATATCTATGACAGCTGTCAAAAAACATATTTTTTTTTTAATAAATTGCGACACTTAAAGTTACATAGAACGATGAAACCCGTATATAAAAATTTTAAGAAGTTCAATAGTTACCCAGTTCTCCTGAATAACATAATATATGCTTTACATGACCTGTTAACTGGAAACCTGCCAAAGTGCCCCCTTCTTTTTGGTCTACCCCGTATAATGAACAAACATTATTGTGATACAAAAAATAAATAACGCCGTTTTTTGGAATATCACCTCAATTTTATTTTAGATATGTATACTCGAGATAAATTAAATATCTATGTCAATTTATTTATTTATTTCACTTCATGCCAAAAGATCTAAATAGATATGAGGTCAAGTGTAAAAATAAAAGATAACATAAGACATTTTTAAAACCATATTGAGATTGGATTAACTAATACAAAACAATTATTGCAAAATTGAAAAGTAATTTCTAACATTATAATAACTTTTTTCAAGAAGATAACTCTTTGTAATTTTTTGTAAGAAGTCATTTCTCGTAGGCTTGTTGGTTGTACATATTCCCACAAAAAGAATAAGGACTTTTTTTGAAAGTGCTAGTCCTATAAGGAGGTATACAGGATGTTCCTTAATGACATGCTAATATTTAAGGGAGTGATTCTTGGACCCATTTTAAGAAAAAATCTTCATATGAACTTATGTCCTAAACGTCTTAACTTTTGAGATACAGGGTGCTAAAGTTTTCAGAAAAAAAAATTATTTTTTTTAATAACTGTGATACTACTGTAGATATCTTTATGAAATTTGGTACACGTGTTCTATGCATCAAGATGCATTTTCTAATGTACAAGCAATTTTATTCTTTTTACCAATGGCGTCCGTACGCGTTTTGCTTAGAATATTTTTGGAGAAAAAAATGGTACGCCACTGCCTTATCTTAAAATAAAAATTATTTTTGGAATTCTCATTCATTTCTGAGCAAAGTCGATCTCTTGATTTTCTTTCGGCCGATGCATAGTTTTCGCTTAAAAAAATAAAAATCGTTTTACTTCAGGGTCAAATCGTTAAAAATCTGATGTGGTGACTGTTGTGTGGAAAGCGTTTTTTTTCTTTTTTCGTGCTATTCAGTTCATTTAATAATAAATATTAATTAATTTAGAAATAAGTAATTGATTTACTTTACTTTAGGATTGATTACTTTAGGAAACAATTTTTAAAAAACTTTCATGTGCCAATAAATTACAGCGGGGATTTCAGCTTGCAGAAAACAAAGTTTACAGAAACGGCTTAATTTTATTAATTATTAACAATACTAACATTAATTATAAAAATTGTTGGAAGTGGCCACCTTCACTTAATATGCATGCTTCCGCCCGTCTACGCATGGAATTGCGCACTCGTTCAAATATTCCCGGCGTATTCCGTATAGTTTCACACGAGGCAACTATTCGCTCTCTTAAATCTTCTACAGTGTTAACGGGAGTTTTGTACACTAGAGTTTTAAGGTGCCCCCATAAAAAGAAATCCAAACTATTGAGATCGGGGGATCTTGCTGGCCATTGCTGAGGTCCTCCGCGACCTATCCAACGATCAGGATAAACTGTATCTAAATGATTTCGGACAATTACGCTGAAATGAGCCGGTGCTCCATCGTGCATGTACCATATGCGATGCCTTAATGCAACTGGTACATCTTCAAGCAACCCAGGTAGTTCTTCTTCGAGAAAATGCAAATAAGACCGTCCATCAAGACGTCCTGGTAGGAAAAATGGGCCTATGAGATGATTACTAATAATTCCTGCCCAAACATTAAGCGAAAATTGTTCTTGAAAATGGGTTTCGGTTATGGCATGCGGGTTTTCTTCCGCCCACACATGATTGTTATGGAAATTTTGAATAGCATTCCTAGAAAAAGTTGCTTCGTCTGTGAACAAAATTTGTGACTCAAACTGCGGATTTAGTGTAATACTCTGAAGATACCACTGAGAGAAGTTCACACGCTGTGGGAAATCCCTGGGGAGTAATGCCTGTACTCTTAGAATATGATATGGATATAACAAAAAGTCAACTAAAATACGCCAAACAATTTGGTGACAAATATTCAAAGCTCTAGCGATCTTCCTCGTACTCGTCTCAGGATGTTCGTCGATTTCTTGCAGCACCGCTTCCTCAACTTCAGGTGTTCTGACAGTGCGAGGTCTGCCTTCCGAAGTACCTTTATTGAAACTACCTGTTTCGCTAAGTCGGCGATGAATATTCGAAAAGGTTCGGCTACCTGGCAAGGCACGATTAGGATATCTTTCCTGATAAATGCGTCTGGCTTCTGTTGCATTACCATCTGCGAGGCCATATGCGTAATGCATTGCCGCCATTTCCGCATTCGTATAATTTACCATATTTAATGATATTATTCGAAAAAACGGCGAAAATAACTTCAATAACTTCAATGAAACACTAAAAACCAAAGAGATGACACACTGAGATGGTTTTGAACACCAACAGCTTACTTTAAGTCATTTGACATCGACGTTTGTAAAAACGTAATTTATTCCAGGACTACTAGATTTATGGGTTTAAAAATTATTATTAGTTGGTATTGAGATATTATGAAGCAATTTTAACTCAATTATTTAATCAAGAACGGACCATCAGACGAGAAAACTTTTTCGTTTATGAACACATTCGATGTCATAATTTTCTTTCACCCGATAAATAAGCGATTTCCACACAACAGTCACCCTATCAGATTTTTAACGATTTGACCCTGAAGTAAAACGATTTTTATTTTTTTAAGCGAAAACTATGCGTCGGCCGAAAGAAAATCAAGAGATAGAATTTGCTCAGAAATGAACGAGAATTCCAAAAATAATTTTTATTTTAAGATAAAACAGTGGCGTACCATTTTTTTCTCCAAAAATATTCTAAGCAAAACGCGTACGGACGCCACTGGTAGAAAATGCATCTTGATGCATAGAACACGTGTACCAAATTTCATAAAGATATCTACAGTAGTATCACAGTTATTAAAAAAAATAATTTTTTTTCTGAAAACTTTAGCACCCTGTATCTCAAAAGTTAAGACGTTTAGGACATCAGTTCATATGAAGATTTTTTCTTAAAATGGGTCCAGGAATCACCCCCTTAAATATTAGCATGTCATTAAGGAACACCTGTATAAATGTTTGTGAAGTTTCTTGCACTATAATTATGTAGTTCTAGATGACGAGAAAATCTAGTGAATTGTTTTTTTAAAGAATAATACCGAGTGTAAAATTAGAATATATGGAAGAGAGAGAATTCTATACTGTTTGAAGTAGGGTTTACATGAGAAAATTTTTCTGATTATTCTTTTTTTTAATATAAAAATTCTGTTTAAATCTGTTGATTGCTCGCAGTAAATAATACCATAGCTTAGATGGCTATATGCTAGTGCGTAATAGGTATTTAAAAGTAGTAAGTGTTTTTAGATTTCTTATTGCAAAGTAGGCACTATTTAACTTACTCGCGACATGGTTCATGTGGTTGCATGTTATGTGATGAACTAGATGTAATCCTAAAAATTTAAAATTTTCAATCCTATTGAATGTTTGCAGTTAAACGACAAATTTGAAACCCGAGGCATATCTTTTCTTATACAAAATGTCATAAAGCAGGTTTTGGATTCGTTGACAATAAGGCAATTTTTCTCACACCATTAAGCAAATTTTTCCAAAATTATATTATATGCATAGAGAATTATTCTATTTTTTGATAGTGACAGAGGTAAGAAATTTTCCAGATCATTTATAAAAATAATGTGAAATAATGTTCAAACTTTTAGATTCCATAACTTAAAAATAAGCGCGCCCGCCGATCGTCGATTAACCTCGACACCGCTGTCTTTTCACCTTGAGCAAAAACTCGTAAGCTGGTCCCCATATACGAACATAAACATTTTGAATGTTAAAAATACCTGCATGATTTTGTACACTCCAAGAGCCATTAAATTTCGTTTTCGTAAATGTCCAATTCAATTGGTCAAAAGTGTACAAGGTGTTAAAAATTTAAAAAAAGGAAGATGTAAGAGAAAAATAAACTACGCTACGGAAGAATACCTTTTTACCCATTTTTACAAACAAAATGGAGTTTATGTGTTATTTTTAAAAAAATATTGAAGGCGTTGGAACACAGTAAGAGATATCCTTTTCAAGTTTTTACCTTACCTGTGTCGTAACTATTAATTATTGTAACAACAAAATCAAAAGTATCTCAGAAAACAACCTTAAAAATATTACTCAATGGTGCACCACGACAAAATGAGAACCTGACGATCGATCGACAATAATCGGCATTCCGCTTGTTTGTCTTTGCTCGCCACATCACATGTTTTGGTTGACCCTCAATAATCGCCTGGCCTAGCCCCCCCTAGTTGCGCCACTGAAGAAATTCAATCTATGATCCCATGTTAAATGTAAATAGTTGGGTCTCTCTGGTTTTCATAGTCCAAGGTTTCTCCGTAACGAGGGATTTCCGGACCTAGATTAATATGAATATTCCAGTCATGTACAAATTTTCCCGTAAGACTGGTGGTGTTTTCGAAAAATTATAGCGGAAATACCACGTCGTCTAGATAGTTTCTGGTGTTTCCACTTACCTGGTTAGGTGGGGTTACATTCCTAACCAAAAAATGAAATCTTAACAATATGAAACCTGCTTTTGAGAGACGGTAGAGTCCCTAGAAACTGATTTTTTTTAAGTATCTTTCAAACATTTTTGAAAAGTTGTCAATATGAATAATCGCTTTGGGCTAGTTCAAGAAGAGGAAATTGATGAAAATATAATTGGAAGCGAACCAAGAAACACCGTTAAATCCAAGAAGAGCATCTGGAGACAGTTTATGTCATTGTGCGATGAAAAAAACGGGGCAAGTTTTGTTTACCTGAAATGGGTTATTTGGAAAAAAAATATTTGATTGCCTTCTAGAAGCCCTTCTTAACAACGGAAATGAAAAATTTTCCTGCGGAAATGCGTCATTTCCATTGTACACCCCTTTTTTTTTTTTTAATTTAGAAGCTTGCGGGATCTTGGAGCGAATAGGGGTGCTGGGTGGGGTAAAAATACTTTAAAGGGAAAAGAAATCTTTTCTAGAAGTGTTTCTTAACAACGGAAATGAAAAAATTTATTGCAGAAACGCGTTATTTTCATTTTCATACACAGTTTAGTATACCTGAAATCAGTTACATGAAAACTTTGCTTGGCATCTCATCCCAAATGCTTTCCCAAGCACCAAAATGCCAAAATGTTACTGCGGAAATTTGTCGTTTTAATTTTCCGACAAAATTTTGTATACTTTAGTTTACCTGAAATCAGTTACATAAAAAAGAAGCTTTGATTTATATTCTAAACTTTTTCCTCAAGATAAAAATGTAAAAATTTGTCTGCGGAAATCTGTCATTTACATTTTTCACGGAAATTTTGAGCGCTTTTCCAGGGCGCGGCACGATTGCGGACGAAACATTAGTATTCAGTTTTTCACAAAATGAAGTGAGGGCACGATTGCGGAATGTAAAAATAACGGCTGAACGCATCGTATTGTATTTTATACCCGTATACGTGACAGCCCGAAATTTTTTTTAGATAATCTCAATAATTTGTCTGAGTCACGAAGTTTCATATAAGTATCTGTCTGCATATCTTTGAGAACTTCAAGGAATATAAACAAAGAAGGATGATCCTTTCTTGAGTCAGGCAATCGAACAAATATATACGAGCATTCCGCAATAATGCCATCGATTATTTTGCCTCCATCCGCAATCATGCCTTCGTTTTCGTTACTTAAAAAATGTAGAAGAATTTAGAATGTAAAACAAAGTTTTTTTTTGTGTAACTGATTTTAGATATTCTAAACTATACAAAATTTCCGCAGAAAATGAAAATGACAAATTTCCGCAGACACATTTTAACATTTTCGTGCTTGGGAAAGAGTTTGGGATGAGATGCAATGCAAAGTTTTCATGTAACTGATTTCAGGTATACTAAACTGTACAGAACGGAAATGACGCATTTCCGCAGCAAAATTCTTATTTTCCGTTATTTAGAAAAGCTCCTAGAATATGTAAAACTAGATACTTTCCTTATAACCAATTTCAGGTAAACGAAACTTGAGCCAAAAAAACTATACGTTTGACCAAGATACTCCAGTATCCCAACTTGCAATGATTTTGAAAAGCTGGGTCTACAATATGCGAAAAATGAACGGGGAGGAATATAAAGAAGGCACGGTAAAAATTATTTGGAATGTGACGGCGAAATTATTGATGGAAAGGTATTTTAATGAATACAAAATTAAAATAAATCGCTTCGAGCAGATCGAATTCAAATCGGCCCGAGACGCAAAAAATGCCAAAGGAGACATTTGCAAGGTATTGAAGGCAAACGCAGAGAATTGGCCGTTTTTTTTTTGACATACAATGATTTAAAAAAATCTAATTGAAGCTTGTGATGAATCAACTCCAGAGGGTTTACAAAAGAAGTGTTTTTTTCTGTTGTCCTATGAATTAGCCTGGATAGGAGGAGAAGGTGCAAGAGCCGAAACAACTTTTTTCAAAGAAGAAACTGAGAACTTCGGAGGAAAAACAGGTAGAATTCAATACAACCCTGTTTTCTCTAAAACTTGTCAAGGTGGTGGCCGAAAACAAGCCAATTCGAAGTGGTTGGTGAGAAACGTGAGAAGTCCCAGCTTTTGCAAAGTAAGAATTTATAAAGAATTACAAGATAAAAGGAAAAGTATCTCCAACACATGACTCTTTTTGACGCCAAACCCCCATTGGAAAATTTCCGGAAAATGGTTCAAAAACAGCCCAGTAGGAGAAAACGAGATTTCAACTTGGACAAAAAAACAAGCACAGAAATCAGGCCTCAATACCACAAAAAAATTTACCAACCATTCCCTCAGAGCCACTACCGTGTCCAAGCTGGCCAAAAGCGGAGTGTCGGAGCAAAACTTGATAAAAATTACAGGTCATTCGAATGCGAAATCCCTATCAAGTTATTGGCAAATGGATCCAGATCACCACAAAAGATTATTGAAAAAATGAGGGAACCTGGAAAGGAACCACCTCAACAGCACGTGCATCCAGCCTCTGTAGCAGCATCACCCAGCACAAGTACAACTAGTGGTCTGACGGTATCTTCTACGTCGTCTCAAAACAACAATGTGGTTAATAATTATCAGAACTGTACCTTTTATTATACAATGAATAATTAATAATCGAATATTTAGATTTATATTAAGTACTTTTCAATATTTAGACAAATCATTTTATTATTATATTATTATTCAATTTGTGTTCAATTTGTTACGAAATTCAAATTTCTGAACTTGAAATAGGTATATAGTTAATATTCAGTTAATAAAGCTTAGTTTCCCTGTATTTGATTCGTGGAATATTCCTCCTAAATACCATTCGTGCTTAACAATTAACCAGATAATTTTCCACTCATGCGAGTTTTCTCTACAAATTTCCCTCGTCCTTCTTACTCGGGAAATTATAAGAAAACACGCATTCGTGAAAAATTATCGGAAATTTTTAAGCACTCGTGGTATTATCCCCTAAATTTTTTTCATATTTTTTATGTAGAATCACCCCTTTCATTATGTAGAGTTTGTTCTTGGACATCCTGAATAAATGCGAGTATTCATATTGTATTGACTTGTCTTATCAATTCTTCTTTGAAACGTCCTATTTGAATGAAAATATGACAAGTCCATTAATACCGTCCGGAGCTTCTAATAGACTCCATACTCCGCTGAAAAGTTGCCTCCGTCCGACAGTGATATATGCTGGAGTCACGATAACATCTTCATCTGCCACGAGGTTTATTTTTTCCAACTTAGATATGCCACGTATTAAATCAAATAGAAGGAAAAATCCATTTGTATGGTTTATCCAATGGACGTTAATAAATTCAGGCTATTCTGTGGCACAAGATAAAAACGAAAATTAATGGCCCTTTCTCTCTCCGTTTTCCGCGATATTTACTTTATCTGTTGTTGGATACCTTTACATTTCTATTTGGTTTCTACACTACTTTTGCCATATATAGTGTTAGCGTTTTTTACCAGTTAATTTCTACATAATGCTTGATTTTTGTGCAAAGTTTCAGGTAAGTCGGATAGGTAGTTTTTTAGTAATATTTTTTTAATACTTCACTACATCGCCATTCTTTTTCGCCATCTTGAATTCAAACCAAAATTGTACCAAATGATTTCTACGTATTACTTGATTTTTGTGCAAAATTTTAGGTAAATAGCAGTTTTTAGTAATATTTTTTAACATTTTACATGTTCGAGGCAGACCTACAGACCGATGAAATCGCGAAAACATGTTTTTTTTTGGTATCTACCGACCATAAAGAATGCTGCTCCCATCTCTATTTGGCTTACCATTGCGTTGCCATAGCAACTGCCGTAAACAAATCTAGGCGCGAAAGCAGGCGTGCTGGGGAAGTCTGATGCCCAATTTATTACTGTTGATTGTGATTCCTCAACGGAAGTCATTATTATTTTTTGAGTATATAACGCGCTAGTTTTGATAGAAAATAATGGTATAATTAAGTAAATAACGTAAATTTATATAAAACATACTACATTTTTATAATAAAAATGTAGATTATAAAATGCTTAATATTTTAAAAATATTTTTATTTTTAAGTAAATTGATTGGAAAATCTAGGTGAAGCGGCGCTTCACCCGCGTCCCCTGACGAGCCGCTTCTGATATACAACGAAACATAGAGTGTCCGATTTGAAAAAAGTATACTCATTGATGTACGACCATTTTGACACACAATGCTGATTTGAAAATATTATATTTTCGAATTAACCTTGATGTCTCACAACTTTTTTTTTCTAAAACCTACCGTTCCTGAGATAAGGGCGTGGGGCGTCTTATATAGGACACCCTGTAAATGTACGGTGCTACTATACCAAATAAAACCCTTTCAATAGTTTTCCTCCTAAACTGCTTCGAAAACTTTCCTAACTCTACGACGTAAACTAGACCGATAACGCCGTGTCTCCCTCTCGCCGATATAAAAACAGTTATTGTTAAAGATTGGAAACCGTTTAGAGAAAAAGTTTGATATCTCCTGAATGGTGTTTTCTAAAAAGCGCATAAAATCCTCATTGTTGTGGCTGAACGTGAAACGATCCATCGGAAACTACGGCGATAAAACTAACAGAAAAGGAAATCGCTAAACCACTTATATAAGGGAAAATCGTAATAGATAAAGATTACGGATTTCAATTTTTATATTCTGTTTTGAATAAGTTTGTTTTGAAAATATGAAAAGGGGGATAACACAGAGAAATATTTCAGACAAGATTCACTGTTTAATAATATTTATTAAAAAACAATTTGTAAAAAAAAACATTTTTAAACTTCTTTAGTTTTCAAATGGGTGGTTATTTTTACTTTCTTGTATAAAAGCCCATATACATATATACAGTGTGTCCGAAATTGGTTATGACAGTAGTGGGATCTCCGAAACCGTGATAGTTAGAAAAACGTTTAAATGGAGAAAGTTTTAGACAATTATGTTTGTAATTTAACGCCGTTTTGCTCGCGATTCTATCTTTTTTAGTTTTTGAGATATTTTGAAAAAACCAAAAAACTCCATTTTCGAAAAAGTCCTATAATTTATTTATTTATGAAAATTTTCAAAATCTGTAAGAACATTATTAAGGCAACTTTTTACGTAGAGTGCACCTATTAAGTCAGATTTTACATACGACGTTTCGATTTTCTAGAACCATCATCAATTTTGTTTTTTCTTAGGGTCGCTATATTCGATTTTAACAGTTTTGAAAAGAGTATTTCTTTAGCTTTTCAACGGTGTATCACACTTTGTAATTAGGTTATTACTAAAGGTGCAAAAAGTGCGTAGAGAAAATATTTAAACGTTTTTTGGAATTATCAAAGTAAAAAATTAAAAATTAATAGTGTTAAAAGGCAATATGTAATTCAACATCCAGTTCTACAAAAAATTAGTAAAAAATACTCAATAACATTGCACAATGTTCACAAATGTTCAAATGACCAGCCGCAGATAACACTAACATCTTTGCTCAAGTAGGCTTTGGTTTTGAAATAATAGAATGCTTTTAATCTGTCAAAAATGCAACGTGTAAGTTTTATTTAACATTCATCGCTGTTTTAATAAGGATTATAATGGCGTTAAACTTTTCTAATGAAGAAATGTTTGATATGTTAGTGTGTTATATTAAAAATGAAAAAAATGCAAACAGGGCCATGGATGTGTATTTTGACACGTACCCCGAAAGACGGCAGCCTGGCAGAACTTATTTTCAAACGCTGGTTAGAAACTTGCTTGAGTTTGGCAGTTTTAATAAGATTCGCGCAAAGAAGTATGCAAAAGACAACGAGCAACGCAATAGGCAAATCCTAGAATATTTTAATGAAAATCCGACTTCATCTACAAGAAGAAGCGAAACAGAACTTCAAATTCCAAAATCTACCGTTCATGGCGTCTTAAAAGTAACTAAATATCGTCCTTACAAGCCAACAATTGTGCAAGGACTTCAAGCAGGTGATTTCGAAAGAAGAATTGTTTTTTGTAATTGGTGTATCAATAGATGTCGAGAAAATCCCGCTTTTTGCAATAAAGTCATTTGGTCAGATGAGACTCATTTTACAAACTGTGGCATTTTTAATAAAAAAAATCACCATTATTGGGCTATTGAAAATCCGCAACTACGCGATCCACGCAGGCTGCAAGAGCGATTTGGTTTTAATGTGTGGTGCGGGATGCTTGGTAAGATAAACATAGTCTAATAATTGAATTGCTTATAATTCAATATTTTCCATTACTTTTTAGGAAATCGTCTCATTGGTCCCTTAATTTTTGATCAGACACTGACAGGCCCAAGATACCTTGCCATGTTACAGAATCAAATAGTTGGATTTTTGGACTTTTACTTTTAGGTTGGCTGCGTTTCTTTACTGAGAAGTAAAAAATCAAGGGTCTACGACTGCTCCCATTCGCTTATTTAGTTTTGGATTCTTTAAATACGCAACTGTCACTTATACCCAATACACTGAAGTCTTGAACACTAAGGTGGTACGAATAAAGTTATCTACAAAGTTCTTATTAAACCTATTCTGTATCATATTACCAAGCGGTTACGATTTGGGAACATTCCGCCGATTCCTTAACCCGGTGACGGTACGGTGGGGCTTAATTACATAAGTGGTACGGTGGGGTATGAACAAAATAAAGCTAAGTAGATGGATTAAATATTGTTATTTATAATATTAAAGTCGTTTTAAATGTTTATTCTAATAAATACTAGGTACTTATTCTTTTAAAAAGTGTATGGTAACAAAAAATACTTATTATTATGAAAAATACTTATACACACAAAGATACTAATAGGTACATATTATAAAATAAAACAAGTTCAAAATTTACGCTGCATTTTGTTCAAAACATGTGTTACAAGTTACTGTTGCATGTTGCATGCATACAAACTTATCGCACCGAACACAAGTGTAAAACGATTTTCTATCCTTATTACGTTCACAGGAGTGACACCTTCCCGATTTGATCTGCTTTTTGCCCCGTGACTGGCTATTGTATTCTTTATTAGAAGAACCAGAAGATCCAGAAAATTCACCAATCTTTCTCTTCAGTCCAATAGGGAGTCTTGGATTAGTTTGTCGAATCTTCAAATATGGTGTAATTAATGCCAACGACAACTCTTTCATGAATAGACGACGCTTCGTGGAGCTTGAGCAATTAGAATTGAAGATTACAAAAGCATTGATTGATGCCGTATTTAGTAGGGAAAAAAATACCGTCAAAGGCCATCTGCGACTATTACGCGATACATCATAGTTACTGGCAAGCTCATCAACCACATCTACACCTCCTTTCGTTAAGTTATAAAAGGTGATGATCTCTGGTTTTTGGTCGCTACCAGTTTCTACATCAATTGTATCACAGTGATGTAGGGTGGATAGTAATAAAACATTCTTACCCTTCTTAGGAACATACGAGACGAGAGTAACATCTCTCTGGAAAGCAAATATGGATGACCTTTCAGCCCTGTTTTTGATTTGCAAAAGTTCGGTTGGTATTTCTCTTTTATTTTTACGTAAAGTGCATACGGAGGTAAGCTTTTGTTCTTGTAATAATCTGGTTGAGAGTGAATAGCTTGCAAACCAATTATCATATGTTACGTTCCGGCCTGACTTTTGAACAGGCTTACAAAGTCGTAAAACAATATCTTCTGGTTTGTTACTGAAATCAAATGGACCAGCTGGTTGTTTACCAACGTACACTTCCTGGTTTAAAACGTAAAATGTTCGAGCGTCCACCAAAGCAAAAATCTTAATGCCATATTTGGCGGGTTTGTTCGGAATGAACTGCCGAAAGCTGCAACGCCCTCTAAACGATTCTAACTTCTCATCTATAGTTAAATATTCACTAGGAGTGTAGGTTGCCACACAATTTTCAACAAACATATCAAATATTGCTCTAATGGGTGCAAGTTTATCTAATTGGCGTCTTCCTTCTCTGGTTTCGCTGTTGTCAAATCGTAAGCATTGTAATAAAATACTAAACCGTTTTTGGCACATTGTTGTTCTAAAAATGTCTACTCCTAAGCCGTCTGTAGCCCATAAGTCATCTATGTTTAACCTTGCCGACTTTATAACACCAGAAATGTAAAGAAGGCCTAATAGAGCTTGAAGTTCTTCAAGTGTCGTATCTTTTGTTAGGTGCTGTGTATCAGCTCTATTGTAGTTTCGTGCTTTTTCTCTCAACTTGTAGTTTGTATATTTTACAACGTCGTTAAGCATTGCATCGGTAAAAAATAATTTCCAGCATTCTAAGGGATCTTTGATACTTGAAAATGCCCGTTTGACTCCAGGCAAATGCTTGATAATATTTGCAGATCTCGTTCTTACAGCCAAGTTTCCATGTTTCTTAGACCATTTTGTAATACCATCTTTGCCAAGGTAGTAACCCCCTATATCGCTATTAGGTTCAATAGTTGAGGATTTTTTATTTAGTAGATTATCTTCGTCCTCTATTTCTTGCTCTGTGTCTGAATTTGCTGATCGCTAGCTGACGTTATCGTCCTCCGTTTCTGAACCGGATTCATCATCTTCTTTTGAAGGATTTTCGGCGGTTTTTTCGTCCTCGCTGTCTTTCCAGAGCTTTAAAAGTTTTGCTTGATCTTTCTCATAATATGATATACTGGAAAAAACGTTCAATAAACACAAACTTATAAAAATACAATATAAACCAACTTACTTTGAAAAATATTCCAAAAATAAATGAAAAGATTAACGTGTCGCGTAACCGATACGGTGGGGTATGGATAAGCACATTCGCGTTCTTAAGCTTCTTACGCCTACGACGGTTGTGCCACTACTAAAATTATAACGTATATACATAGGATACTCTTTGGAACGAAGGTACACGAGCTCTCTCGAAGATGTCGCAACTTGTTATTTTGTTGCGCGGCGACAAAGTACGTTGGGGTATATTATACCCCACCGTACCGACGCCGGGTTAAAATTGAATGTAGCATGCGGAGAGTTGCAGTACTTGAGTCTCTACTATAATTCTGCCATCTATCATAACCATAACCCTTTGTTTCGTTTTTATTTTATGTTTCCTTAAAATACCGCTTGAGGTTGTTTTGTTCAGGTATGACATAACCAAGTTGTGACATTTTTATTTTTCTATAAAATGTGGCTGAGTGACGAAAGCAACTTTTTTCTTATATTATGTGAAGCCATTGAGAACCATTTTAACTTGTTACTCGTAGACGATAACACAACACATACATACACAACTAATTAACAGCTGTAGAGCGAATTACAACGACTTTAGAAGGACAGTGGCGACAATAGAAGCCCTCCCGCCAAATTGATGCAAAATTTCTAAAGGTTTAAATGGAGACACCCATATTATCGTTAGTTTTTCGCAAAATATGACTAAATTAATCTACTTTTTTATTAAAATGAATGAGTTGCCCTAATCTCCTCCAGAAATTCCTTTTGAATTGAGATATTGCCAAGAGAAGTAAGTCTTTCTTGAGATATTGTATTTCTTAAATAAGTTTTTTACACATTCTTTCCACTGAAGCACTTGTCGACGGTATTGTCAAAATAATGGAAAACAATTTATATGCTTCAGTACAAATATATTTATTTTTATTAATTTTTTTCACTTGCTCTTGCAGCGATATATTCCATTGGCAAAAATAAGACCAAGCTCATTTTTAAGTCGTTGACTTTTTGAAAATAGTTAGAATAGTAATAGAATTTGCTGTTCAAAAATGTTCATTTCTTTTTTCACAGAGCGCCTCACGACAGCGTTTTATATTGGATATGCAAAAATGAATGTCAAGCGATTTTTTTTTGAAGAACGTTAAATATGATGTCCGTGATTGAGAAAATGTCATTAAACACTAATGCCAGAAACGTGAATTCAAAATCGTTCATGTTTGTAATAAATTCAAAGACGTCTTTTAATTTATTCCAGTCTTGAACAATGACATTTACTAACTTCGAATTTGAAGTTATAACAACACCATAAATAAATATAACACAAAAGTTAACTGCAAAGGAACTCACCGGTTGCAGCGAAATCCGCGAAAATAAAAGTAAACAACCACCGCAAACTGTACGATACGTGGGTGTAGTGTACTGCGCCTGCAATTCACCGAGAGCGTTGTATGGCGCTGGGCTCGACGTCATCGGATAGGCGTTGCCAAGGCAACATAGTAGGAAAATTGTAAACTAAACATAGCACCTCCAGCAAAGTCACAGCGGTTTGCGCCACTGTTATAGTTCGATTGAAAGTTTTAAAAAGACATGCCGCCAACGGTCAAGTAAAATATTTATTCGAGATGTACAGTTTATTTTTTACAAATTAGGTAAATAAATGTATGTAAAAACTAAAATTTTAAGATATCTATAATAAATATAGTTAGATGTTTGCTTGAATGAAACACTAAAACAACAACCCTCATAAGAGACCCACGTGGGCGAAAAGCAAACAAAACAATTTTAGCAGCAATTTGGCCGAACCGATCAAAAATTGGTTACTCTATTTGCCACTGTCCTTATAAAATCCCCGACCGAATCTCGTACCAGCGCCCCCTATCTCCGCAACCTCAAGTACAAGAGGTAATAGTTTACCTGTAGTAAATAATTACTTTAATTCTTAATTCTAAGTTGCAACAGAAGTATAACTACTGGTAATAGCCAGTTTAAAGTAGCAGTAGACGATAACTTTTTAAAAGTGGTAATTTAGTAAACAGATTAGAAACAGAAACTTTGAATAATTACTGTTATGTAGCGGAAAAAAAATGATGACCTTGGAGTCAATTCTTTAAGTAGTTGCTTGGCAGTAGTTATTATATAATTACTTTACATGGAAAGTAAACTATAAAGTATTATTCGCAAATACATATATAATACTTAAAAACGTGTAACCCAAACTGTTTGTTGATATATAGTAGAAATATTAGTAATAAATACGTAAAAACTCTTAAAGAGTAATAGTGAAAACAGTTGTAGCTACTTTAGTGCTAGCTGGGTTATACCTTTCTTATTTTCTTAAATTGTCTAATGAATTCCGTAAAGGGTATTTTTCTTATTGTTTTTGAGAGAAGTGACTTGAAACCTCGGGACGGTTGTTTAATTTCATAGAATTGGTACCCGTAGTGTGTGTAATTTTGATTATTTTTTAAACATAGTTTTAGAAGAAAGAAAGAAATAAAAACTACTTTCTTTTAAATTACTAGTTCGAGACACTTTTTAAATAAAGTTATGTCTAATTCAGTATGTTTTCCTTTTTATTAGTAAGTTATTCGTATAGCGAGTGTCCAAAAAATATATAATTATTGAAACCTTTTTACAGGGTGAGACAAAACTTACACGTTCGTCTCCAACTACTAAACGATAATTTCTTTTTAAGTGAACCTTAATTAATTCTCTGAAGTAACCCTTTTACCCTGAATTTTGCAAATTGCATTTTTGCTTTTCCTTGTTTATTGAAAAACAGTGGTTAACAACTTTTAAAATTCCACGCAAATATTAACCATAGGCAGAACAATTTTTCGATATTTTATTAAACTCAAACATTTTCTTAAGTTTGAAATTTTAGGGAATTTTTTAATTATGTATGTTATTTATCACTATAGTTTTTCGATACCGGTTGTATAAAAAATATATAAATACCACTAACTTTTTACAAGTTGTCGCAAACTCGATGCTCATGCTCATTGGGACCTCGCAGAAAAGTAAGAGGTAAAAACAGTTTTAATAACGACAAAGTTACGCATTGTAAAACTTACTTTTTTAAGACTGTCGAAAATAAAAGCCGAAATTGTTTATTTTAATTTTTTACCCACTATATTTGAGGAATTGCATAATTCACATTTTCATTGCAAATTTTGTCCATTACAAAATGGATTTTTTTAACTTTCTATTCCCACGGTTCGGTCCCAATCACCAATCATATTAAGTTAAACATGATACTGTATGTTCTATGGTATTTTCTAAAGGTTTTGATTTTTCAAACCAATAATGTATGATATCAACTGAAAGATATCAATGCATTAAGTACCGTAAATCGGGGCTACTTGGACACCCTTTAATTATCTATTTTTCGATAATTCCAAAATTAATCAATATTTTGGTATTGTAATAAAGTTTACTTTTCCAACCATACCAAAATACAACATCTCAAATGTTTGAACATTTTTTATTTTCAAATATTTCTGAAAAAAAAATATATTTAAGGGGTAACCAAGTTACGCCGGTGTCGGGGCAACTTGGTCACATTTGAAAAATATGTTGAAAACAGCCTTATAAATGGGTCTGATGGCCAAGTTACCCCTGCGAAATAAAAACGGACCTGTGTGTGTATGTTGTAGTGTTTAAATTCAACTCAATTGTACTTAAATGAGAAATTAAAAATCGTAAGGTTAAGCAAACATTTTATTTCATAAGAAATATGTCAAATTAACAATAATAAAGGGACATATGAACAACTTAAAGAAAACACACTTTTTAAAACTTAAAATAATGCTTACTTTAAGTTAAAAAAAACTTTACAGAAACAAGTCTTCACCTGTAGTTCTTCCAGTTGCATTAACAAATACCACATGTGCATTTGAGTCGCTATTTTTTTGCCTTTCACTCTTCTCTCTTGGGCGCACTTTAAATTTAACTTACTTTTTGCTTTGCCTGACTACTCCGGAAGTTCCGGGAATTGTCATTCCAGGGTCATTTTTTTCTGCGGAGTCAACTTCACCTGCAGCATTCAAAGCTAAATTTTTGCCAGCCTCTAATTTTTTGCCCCGGTTTTGGTTTTGATTTTGTCTACCAGTCCCTCGATGCTCTTTCAAAAGATCCACCAAGGATTCATCTAGAGCTCTGCCTATAGCTGTGCTATCTTCCTCTGCTAATCCACCTGGAATCCATTTTAGCACTTCGTTTGGATTGGGTGGATAAAGCCCTGTAGCTCTGAACCCCGATATTAGATTTTGTCCTACCGATTTGGAAATGGCATTCCATAATCTAGAAAGCATGAGAGGAAACTGCTCTTTTAGAAGATTGCCCGGATATCGGCTTTCTTTTCTCCAGTCGTCAAGAATCTTTCGCCAACACTTTTTCATTGGACCAAATACAGCAACATTTAGTGTCTGCATTAGGTGGGTTGCATTAGCAGGGAATGGGGTTATGTAGATATCGTTCTCTTTGCAGGATTGAATGCTGGCGAAAAGTCGCTGGCAAGGTTATCACCTACAACAATAGTAGTAGCTCTAGGTTTTTGAATATCTTTAATATGAGGCAAAAGAAGTTTAAAAAACCACATCTCGAAGACGTTCATATTGAACCATCCGCTAGGACTGTTAGTATATATTGTTCCAAGGGGTCGAGCTTCTGTCTAATTTTCATTTAAATTGGCCGACTTGTAGATAAGCATGGGAGACAACAAATCACTATTGGCATTTCCACACACCATTATACTTATTGACGTTCGAGAGTGATTTTGAACCCCCTCAACTCCAACTTTTGGTATTTCGAGAAACGGCGACCTTTTTTGCTTTAGGATCGTCCGTTATATTTGTTTCGTCGTCGTTGTAAAGGTTGAAATTGGCTGTATCATTTAATGCATTGGTAATATTTTTTAAAAAGTTTAAAATATCTTCACGATCTACGGAAGCTCTTGATCTTTTGATATTGGAAGCAAGACGAACTGATAGCTGGTTTCTCTGGATGAATGAATTGAGGAAATTTATTAATACATTATCACCAAAACCGGACAACAACTTGTTGATTATATACCAATTTATTTAAAAAATCACATCTTGCGTTAAACAAAAGACAAACAAAAATCTGGAAAGACAAACTAAGTTCAACAGTTAGATTCATCATATAAATTAAGTGGAAAAATCACTCCGACAAATTTGAGATAATAATGCTTTTTTAAGATTTACAAACGTACTGAGTTACACAGATAGACTGTAACAAGTAATAAAGTTAAATAAAAATTGTAATAGTTATTATGGATACATAACAACTTCAATTCCCGAGTCCGAATGTTCATAAGGTCTGAGCGTATAATCCGTTTCTGGTCGGTTGCATACATTTAGGGGATTTTTGTTATTCGGTGTACGTATAATTGAACGTCCTAATGTTTGCTTTATTCTCATTAGGCAGCCGGACTGGATTTGTTGTAATTTGGTATTTGCGTTTCAAATTAACTATAATGAATTGGCCAATTAATTTGATCTATGTTGCGAGCGCGTTTAATATTGCAAATTATTTGATATTTGCCTCATTATGCAAAATAACACGATGAATGTTAATTAAACATTTTGAGCAGATTATTGGGGAATGGGAACGTCGACAATTTGTTCGAGGTATTTTGGAATATTCGTTGGGATCAAATTTTCGTAGTGGAAAACGCACCTAATAGTTATAATATATGTCACTGGGATCGTAAAGCAAATCATTGTGGTACTACAGCTCAACAACTACTGAATATATTTTAAAGAATTTTGAATTTGTTTTTTTAAGTAAAAAGTCGGATAACGTGCGAATATTTTACAGATGATGTACAAATTTTTCCATATTAAAAGAGGTATTATCAAAAAATTACAGCGGAGATTCCACGTTGTTAAGGCAACGTGGTATTTCTACTTTTCTGAACAATAATATCATTAACCGAAAATTTTGGAAATTTGTGTTTTTCAAACTCCGAAGTGCTTAAATGAAATGGCACTTAAAAAAAATAAAAAAAGAGTTAAAAAATGGGGTAATTTTGAAGGCATTTTGTGGAGTCGAAAGCCTAACTACTCTGTCAAGGTGAAAAAGGGTGCGATGGGAAATATTAAGGATATTTAAAATCAAAAAAGGATGCTTATACCTCAAATGACGAGAAAGCGGTCGAAATGCAGAAAAACTAAAAAAAAGTGTTTCCGTCTTTTCAATTTTCCCATAGTTCATCATTTTTTCCGAGAGAAGCACAACTTGTTTATGGATCTCAAGTCCCAAATTTCTCTTGAGGGGTTCAAAAACTACATCGCTAAAATTACTCTCCGGCTTCTACAGGGGGAGCCATTAAGACATTTAATTTTAATGTTCTGACCGTATATTTCCCTATGGTTTTACGTTTGGCATTGTAGCAAATGAATGGTTGATCTTAAGTGAAGCCAGTAAATACATAAAGAAACGTCTATATTTTCTCTAGAGACTGATGTAAAATTCAGCTTGGTTAATGATAAGGATGAATTTTGCGAAATTTTTGAATTGTAGGGTGCACGAATTCTGGTCGCCATTGTCTTCGCAAAGTCATAAAAATGATTAAATATATCAAAAGTCCATCTTTTTCTTGAAAGACATAAATTAATACTTAAAATAAAAGTTATGTATGTTTTCTGGATGGTGTTGTTGTTGCGATAATTGCCCTTGATTTTTTGTGATCTTAGATTTGTCGATTATTGTCCTTTATACTGTTGGTAGTTTTAATGATGCGCCCCTTTCATCTAAATCACCTTGTTTTTCAATTTTTACTGTTTTATATTGGCAATCTCCCTACACCCATCCAAATTTATTTTGTGGCCGGATTCCTGATGATGTAAAAATAGAACTGAGGTTTGTGTGTTTCAGATGTTGAGTTTATACTCTTCCACTCTTGCCGATATTCGCCTGTTAGTTTGCCCCACGTACATCTTTTCACAGTCCTGGCACGGAATACTGTATACTCCGTGTTGTATAACTGCAGTTTAATTTTATCTTTTGGGTTTCCAAGTAGTTTACCTATAGTTGTTTGTGGCTTGTGTATTATTTGTATGTTGTGTTTTCTAAGAACTCCGATTCTGTCTATTATGTCTTTTACGTATGGTAAGACTACTTGCTGCTTTTTCGGTTCATAAATTTTGCTATTAATGCAAGGAATCCTGTGCATTAATAGCTTCCTCTATGGTGCGATTTGTGTAACCATTTTCCTTTAAAGCACTAGATATTACATTAAGTTCGTTTTGTCTCGTCTGTGTTTCACTTAATCGCACAGATACGAAGACTAGATACAAAAAATGCGGGATGTTCTACAAGACAATTGTTTTTACAAAATTTGTATGCATATTCCAAGGGACGACTAAGTACTTAGAAAAAACAACTTAAAATAAAATATAAAGTTCACCAATAAACCCCGAAATTCAACAAAACATCATACCACGGGAAAAGTCGAGCAGAGGTCCTAAACTCTATGATTTACCAAAAATACGCAAACCAGGGGTGCCGATCAGACCTATTGTTAGTGCTGTTAATTCCCGCTACAAAAACTGGAAAAATATCTTCCTGAAATTATGCAACCAGCTGCCGAAAAATCTGATTCGTTGTAAAAAATTCGGAATTATACGAAACATCGTTCTTGAGAAGATATCATAGCCGGCTTAGATGTCAAATCGTTGTATCCCAGCATTCTCATCGACGAAGCTTTGGACAGGATTGCGTTGAACGAGGATTTCCAGGCACGTATAATACAACTCTCGGAGCATTGCCTTGAAAATACTTATTTTCCAATCAACGGGCAAATGTATAAACAAATAGATGACGCTCCAATAAGGTCCTCGATATCACCAGTAGTCGCGAATTTAATTATGATATACTTCGAAAAAGAAGCTCTTGAGAAATCGAGTTTAAAGCCGAAATTATGGATTCGTTATGTGGATGACATATTTATTATATGACAAGATGGTCATACAGAGCTCGAAAAATTTCTGACTCACGTAAATTCAATTCACCCAGAATACAACTTACTATAGAGTTAGAGGAAAACAACGAACTTCCATTTTTAGATGTTCTTGTCACAAATTGCATAACGGACATTTCGAATACACCGTGTATAGAAAACCACTACATACAGATAAATATTTCAATGCAAGAGCACATCATCACTCAGTACAAATTCAAGCTCTGGCCAATACCCTAATATCCAGATCCGTGCTATTAACTAAAACACAAATGAGATAAAACGAATATAATATAATATCTAGAGCTTTAAAGGAAAACGGCTATATAAATCGCACCATAGAGAAAGCCATTAATTTACAGGGTTCCCGAACAACGAACAACAAAAATCATGAACCGGGAAAGCAACAAGTAGTCTTACCATATGTAAAAGGCACAACAGACAGAATCGAAATAATTCTTAGGAAACACAACATCCAAATAATACACAGGCTACAAACCACTATAGGTAAACTACTTGGAAACCCAAAAGATAAAACCAAACTGGAAAACCACGGAGTATACAATATTCCGTGCCAGGACTGTGAAAAGATGTACGTGAGGCAAACTAACAGGCAAATATCGGAAAGAGTGGAAGATCATAAACTCAGCATCAGAAACACACAAACAACCTAAGCTCTATTCCTACATCATCAGGAAACTGGCCACAAAATAAATTTCGATGGGTCTAGGGAGCCAGTATAGAACTTTATAAAACCAAAATAATCCCAGAAGCCACATCAATAGAAAAATAATGTGGTTTGATCAAAAAACAAGAGTTCTAACCACACTACACCACAACTTGTTGTGATCTGGGCGCGCGTTTCGCTAACCAAGTTAGTATCATCAGCAGATGATATTAACTAAAGCAACTTATCCTAACCGAGACTAAATGTGTCACACTTGGTTGCACCCGACTGCACCATTGTCAAGTAAGGAATAGAGGGAACTATAGGGAATAGGCCCTCTATCTTTATTTAGTCCTTTTTTACCACATTTAACTATTTCTATATTCTTAAATGTATCGAATAATCTGTTATTAGATACATTTTTAATTAACTTAAGATTATTTATTCCTATTTGGTGATTGTTTTCCAAAGCATGTTGTGCAACGCTTGACTTTTCTGTTCTTCCGTATCTTAAATGTGCCATGTGTTCTTTAAAACGAATGTTTTTGGAGCGTTTAGTTTGCCCAACATATTTTAGATTGCAGTCATTTCAGCTAATTTTATAGATGCCACTCCTCTCCTTCAAGTCGACTTTGTCTTTAGGGTTTCCAAGCAGATTTTTCAAACTGTTCTCTGTTTTGTAGGCTGCTCTAATAGCTACGTTTTTAAATACTTTTTCTAGACCTCTCGTACATCTGGGATCATATGGGATTACTATGAACTTATTGGGAGCTTCAGGTGCTCGAAGAATAGTGGCATCTCTTAACACTTTCTTATGCTTATGCCTATTTACTAATTTATGTACAAAATTATCATTATATCCATTACTTTTAGCTATATTTTTAATTCGATTCCTTTCATTGTTAAAACGTTCTTTACTTAATGGACAATTGACTAACCTGTGAGTTAAGAAATGAAATGCTGCCCTTTTGTGTTGACGGCAATGAAATGAGTCGTATATTATATGCCTACCAGTATTAGTAAATATCAAATTCTAATTTATAGTTATTTCTAATAACTTATGTGTCAAGAAAGGGTAATTGCCCATTGTTCTCCTTTTCGTACTCAAAATTAATGGAAGAATATTTATTGTTTATTGTTTCTAAGAAAGTGTCCAAATGTTCTGTTTTAGTATCAAAAATAGCAAATATATCGTCTACGTATCTATACCACACCCTTGGGAAATACTTGAGTTCTTTTTTGAATTGGGTTTTTAATCAACTCATAAACAATTGCCCATCAAAGTTCCCTCAAGTTGTTTATAATATTTATTGTTGAACTGAAATTTTGATTCATACATAATTTTGTGAGAAGCAAATATTCATCAATAATTTCTTTCTTCAAATTATTGAATTCAAGTAGTTCCTTTAGGTTAGGTTAGTGGTATCGGTACACTAGGAAATAATGAGCTTACATCAAAAGATATTAAAATTTTACCTTCTTTTGCTGATGGTGTTAACTTGGTTGGCGAAACGCGCGTCCAGAACGTAACACGTTGTGGTGTAGTGTGGTTAGAACTCTTGTATTTTAATCTATCTTCCACCACAGGTTTCACGGTTAGGACTTAACATGGCTTCACGGTCAACGGAAAAAAACTTTTATTGTAAGTCCAGTACTAAGATTAGGTTAATAGCAGCAGATATTTGGTTTCTAAAATCGTTAACACCATCCGGAAAACATAAATAACGACCAACGGCCGCTCAGATAAAACCTTCGGCCCCAGGTGGGGGTATAAAGGGAGCGTCGCAGTCAGAAACACTTCAGTCTCTATTCGGACGCGAGAAAGAAAGCTTCGATTTCGATGTTTACATTTTTTTATCTTTATCCTAGCACGTATATCGACTAAAATGTGTATTAATAAACGCATTTATTATTATTATTAGTAATTGAAAAGTAAAAAATAATATATTATTCGCCATTAAAAATTTGACTTTATGAAGTCGGTGTCAAAGTAGGAAAAAACGTGTCTATTTAATATGGTATATAGGTATGTACAAACTCAATATATAAAGCTCTGTTTGTAATTAAGTACAAGTAATTGAGAATTAGTTTGACTCCCACTTCAAAAATTCAAACTTTCGATGTGGATTAAAATATTATTTTTATTTTTTAGTGTTTTTTTGAAGTAGGTCCTATTTTTTTTAAATATTTTTTATGCAAAATAGCTTTGAGCCAAACACGTTTAGCAATATTAACTAGCGAGTACCCGCGACTTTGTTCGCTTTTGGAGATAACGAAATAGATATAAAGAGGTACTTAAATCGCCTTATCTAAATACCTCTTTATAAATAACGTTTTTTTTGTTGAGTTTTCCTTCAATTTTTGTCAATAGGGGGTTGGAAGATTTTTGTTTATAAATTATTTCCGATTTTTGGAACACCCTGTATACATTTTTATGAAATATGTAAAAAATAAAATAAAATATACGTGTTCAAGCGTTTTTTTTTTGAAAAAAAACCGTTTTTCAATAAAAAATATTTAAGGGGCGGTTTCATTCTCTTGAAATTTGTTTTTTGAAAAATCCCTTTATACCGAAATTCAGATTTTTACGTCTAGCGGATTGAGAAGAATCGTGATTAATCAGTGACCCGATTTTTTTAAACACCCTGTAGACATTTTTTAGAAAATTAAAAATATGTAAAATAATCAAATAAAGTACACGAGTTTAAGCGTTTTTGCCGAAAAACCAACCGCTTTTTAAATAAAAAATATCGCAGTTAATCAGTGGCTGTTTCAACCCCTTGAAATTTAAGATTTGAAAAACCCCTTCATAATGAACCTCTACATCCTACAGTCAACCTCTATGCCAAAATTCTGCTTTATACCTCAATTTTTTCAACAACACTCTGTATAATAAATCTACCACACAATTGGGCGATATTAAAAGTATCGTGGCATAAATTTAAGCTGGCAACATTAAAAGTTAAGATTCCGATTAAAATTCGAATCAGATCATAAACGGGTTTTCGGCTACGTAATGCCGTGAAGGAGGCATAAAAGAAATTAAAGTCAACCCTTTGGCAAATAAATCGTAAAATGCATTGGAAGCGCAAAGGGATTTATGTAATAATTAAAATTTAAATTGAGATTTGGCGGTGATAAATGACAGGAGAGAAAAGGGTTTAACACCGGGAATACTTTAATATGTTGAATTAAACCTAATGAATATTGCGACCTCGGGCTTAGTTTTGATTAAATAGGAGTTATGCCCGTGATATTTATCAAAAGATATCTCTATAAGCCTAAGAATTTATATTACGCTCCACTCGAAATGTTTTAGAGAAATGGATTGTTATTAAATACCTCCTGTTTTTTTTGCTATGTGCCGTTGTAAGTAAATAAGAAATACAAATTAATAGCGGAGTCAATTACAGTGAAACCTCTCAAAAACGGACAGTAGCGGTGACACAGAAACTGTCCGTTGTATAGAGGTGTCCGTTATGGGGAGTGAACGAATTAAATACCAATGTAATTTTATTTAAAAAAATATTTTATTTTTAACTAAAAACATAATATGGTTAGTACAAATTATTAATACAATTATTACTACGTATACACCAACATCTTTTACATACATATATGCATACAATAAAAATATACTACCTAATATAAAATATTATACTACCTACATATACAGTTTGATACAGTTCTACTTTTTTATTTAAAAAAATTATCAAGTGTTGTTTGTCTTAAACTAGTTAGTTAGTGAAGTTAAGTCGGAAGAGAATACATTGATGTTTATACATAATTCCGATAATGGCTCATCATCTTCACTATCATAGTCAACGTTTTCCTCGAGAATTTTGTAGAAACCAGCTTTGCGGAAACAGTTATGGATGGTCTTGGATTCGACTGCATTTCCATGCAGCAACAATCCAAATCAAGGCACTTACAACATTTATGGATTTCTTCGATTGTTCGGTAGATTCAGAATACTCCATGAACAGTGGCACAACTAGACATAGACTTTTCGGGGGCTCAAGCCCTGACACTTATAAGATAATATTGATTATAGGATAAAATTACTTAATAAATTACGACACTTAAAGTTACATAGAACGATGAAACTCGTATATAAAAATTTTAGGGAGTTTTAAAGTTATCACTTCTCCTTTATAACATATGTTTTACTCGACCTTTTAACAGGAAAGCTGCCAAAGTGCCTCCTCATTTTTGGTCTACCCTGTATACCAGCCCAAGTAGCACAGATAATCATATATGGGCTCAAATGCTGTGATATTTGCTAATATCTCTGGCTAATTAACTAAAATTGCTAGCCAAAATAACAGTTTTATTACAGTATCAATGGGGTAAAAATGGCCAATTGGCCATTATACGACCAACTTTTTTAATTTTATGGATGGGTTTATTAGCTACTTTTTGACTTTAAAATCGAGCTTTTTTAGCTGAATTCTGATTTGTTTTTTAGCCGAAATTTGAGTAACATTTTTTCCGAAATTTACCTAAATAATTTCTCATTTTTTGCCTTTTCTTCATTTATATGATAAATCATCAATTGTTTCAAATTATGTAGAAATAGAATTAACAGAGCCAATCAGTGTAAGAATTTATGAGCCAAGAGGAAATGCAAACATAACAAATCATGGCTTCGTAGAAATACGTACACTATGACTTATTGTGTAAAATATTCATTTGACGGTTGGTGGGGACAAAAAGCACTTGGGTAGGAACTTTTACTGTTAAAATAATCTAAGATAGATATGTAAATCACGCGCCCCTTCTTGAAACTAAACATTTCATTTTCTACACTTTTTTTTTTGGAGATGTAATTTACTAAGAAAATTCATTAAAGAGTGCCTAACGTAAAAAAACATATATAAAAATAAGTTTTTATTGGTAGAAAGAATATGTTTGTTTAAAGTGATCAAGTAATGGCTGCTAGGAATTAGTTTAATTTTAATTTCAATTATGACGGATTATAAAAAGCTTTGGGTTATTTTTTAAGCAAATATTCCTTGAAATTGGCCACCTTGTAAGCAAATTCTCATCAAATCGGAATAATTTTCAAATGTAGCAACATTTATTAGAATTTTGCCAATAAAATTGCCTTTAGTACTCGCTAAAAAATGGCTAGTTTAAGATCCAGGAGCTAGAGTAACAAAATTAAACGACGATTACCCCAAGTCGGCGTGTTTCTATAATATGTGGCGAAATATTTAATCTTTTTATTATTAGACATGTTGTATGGCATATAATTTATATTTCGTTTTTCTAAATAAATCTTTAGTTTGGTTAAGTATAGTTTTATAGATTATAAACGTATATTTGAAAATGTGGCATTTTTTGGCGATATAAAAGCAAAAAAAAGCAAAATAAAACTACCCAATTTTAATTTAATTTTGAAACAAAAATATGATAATAAAAGCCATTTTTTTCCTCTCAAAAATTGTTGTCTTAAAATATCATAATCTCGCATTCTTATATACCTATTATTACTATAATTAAACTTAAATACTTGCTAAAATATGTTTGGTTGGCATTTGGGAAAAATGGCTACTTATTGATTATATTCTGATCTGGATTTCTATTGATTAAAAATGCTATATTCTGGCATTTTAAACAGCTATGCTTATTATAATTTAACTTCGATACTTACTAGAATATATCTGGTTATATTGTGGAAACAAAATAGACAGATATTTCTACTTTTTGGCCGTCCAATATTATAAAAAAAAACTGGAGGTTTAATTATCCTATAAAAGATATTTTTTGGCCAAGTAATTATGCTATAGCTTATCTACATTAAAAACTGCTACTTTTGGAGCCAAAAAATCTAATTTGAAGCGAGTTTCATGGCTAGAAAACAAACCAAGAATCATTTGCCGAAATTTGGCAAATCTCTGGTTTTTATGTGTTTTTTATGGATAACTGTTAGGCAAAAAAGCTCATCAGCTAATTTGTGCTACTTGGGAGACAAACATGGTTTTGATAAAAAAAATTAAATAACAGAAGTTTCGCCATTTTTTGGAATATCACCTCAATTTTGTTTTAAATATGTATAGTCGAGAAAGATTAAGTATCTACATCAATGACTTCCATCATGATTTTTCAATGTTAGAACATTTACCCCACCTATTTCTGTTTTCAGTTCGACTATTATCGGTTTTGTGTAATCAAAATATGGTTTTTTTACTCTTTTAAACCCCTTAAAAAATATCCCTTACAATTTTCACTATTTCTCAAATTTTTATGATCCATAACTTCAAAAGCGCGCCCTTACGTTTTCGTAAGCCCAAATAGTGTCCAATTAAATTGGTCAAAAGAATAAAAGATGCTAAATAAGGAAAAAAACCTGTTTATTTTGTAACTAAAAAACGCAAGAGAAAAATAAACTATGCTACGGAAGAATACCTTTTTAACTATTTTTACAAACAAAATGGAGTTTAAGTGTTTTGGTTAGCCCTCGCCAATCGCCTGGCGGTGGGGCTAATTTTATGGTCGGGGGGCTAAGCTCCCCCTAGCCCCTCCCTAGTTGCGCCACTGTCCGTGAATGACAAAAGTCGCTTAAAAACTTTCTGTAGTGATTTTTAAAATTTTAAATGACGCCCTGGTTCAATGGCTGGCAATATGATGTCGTATTTGGCGGTAAAAAGATTATTTTAACATTTTTTAACTCCAGTTTTGGTTGAGATGCAGCATTATCCAAAAATAAAAGTACATTTCGGTTTTGCATTTGCATTATTCGATCATATTTCATCAACCAATTCGACATTATATCCCTTGTCATCCATGCTTTCTTCTTATAGTACCATTAAAGTGGCAATTTTTCCACGCTTGATCCTTTAAAACAATGGGGTTTTTTAATTTTTTCAATCACCAGTGCATTTTCTTCTTCTCCATTCATAGCGGAGCAAAGTAAAGTAGTGAGTCTCTCCCGTTTCATCGGCGTTATAAATGTGCGTAGTTTTTGATAATAGCACATAATTTCGCCCGCCAATCAGTTACCTGAATCAAGTCTACAGCCGCTGCTTCGCCACAGATGGATTTGAAAGAGATATTATGACATTGACAGAACTTCTCCACCCATCCATTTGATCCTTTAAAGCGTACTTTACAAAACCAGTCGTAGACAATTTGGTCTATGGCAGCACCCTCAGTTTTCGCAAAATTCTGTTTCTCTCTCATGTTCCCGGTCTCGGCGAATCGCTTGTTAAGATCGCTATTGTTTCTCCAAATATCACTAATTTGAGATTTTCCTACACAGAATTTTTCGGCCAATACTCTAACACTAAGTTTGTTTTTTTCCGCGTACTGGATTATTTCAACTTTTTCTCAAAAACTTTCTTTTATTTGAAGACATATTGATGGCACCAGAGTAACATCAAAACTGAGATATTCAGACAACTTGATTGTAGCAATTGCAGTTCGTCTTACATTGGTAAAACAGGTAGGAGCTTCAAACTGAAAATCCAAGAACATCTCAATGCTCAAAAATCTCCAAATGATAATAAATCAGCATTTGGTGTTGACCTTAAACAAAAGAAACAATCTTTCGACATTGAAAATAATTTTAAGATGTTACCTAATATTTCCAGGGGTAAAAAACAGGATGCTCTTGAGAGCTTGGAAATTGCGAAGATTCACTAAATGACAATTTGTTGAGGCGGCCCATATAATAAAATTATTTAAATAATAAATAGTAAGCAATTCCCATGTTATATTCATACCTTAAACCAAAAGAATGTTTATTTTTATATGCCTGTTTTTATATACTCGACTTGTGAATAACTTTGACTTTCACAGCCAGGACACATTCACAGTTCATCTTTCAGGAGATAATAATTAGTTTTTAATGTATGTGTTTAAAACGTTGGTCTTTTTTGTGTTGATGTAATGTTTATCCTGTGTTAACGTGATGTAATTAATTTATTTTATATTATTTTATTCCTGACTCCCGTAAATTTTGACATTTTTTTAGATATTAACATGCTCTTGAAAATGGTTGTTTAAACGAAAAGCGTCGAGCCTAAATAAATATATTTTTGTGAAGATTTGGTCTACCAAACTTTTACCAGTTGATTTCTATATAATAGTTGATTTTTATACAAAATTTGAAAAAAAGTAGTTTTCTAGTAATATTTTTTTTAACATTTCACTAGGCCGTCATTTTGTTTTGCGATATTAGATTTTTACCAAAATGTTACCAGGTCATCCCCCTATACCCGTTAATGTTCGACCAAAATTTGAAGTCAATAGGATAAGTATCTATGCCGCGAACAGGCAGACTGACAGACAGACAGTCAGACAGACAGACAGACCGATAAGGTGATTTTTTACGATTACGATACTTCCCTTTCACGAGGGAAGTAAAACATTATTATAGCTTTAGTGATATCGCTAATAAAATAAGATAATGGTCAAATTTAGAAAATTGAGATTAACTACTACATTGATCCACTAAACATCCTGTATATTAAAATTTATTTCGCCTTTTCATATCCTTATAATCAGATTAGGAACATAAGATTTGTTAAACAAGCAAAACGCACGCGTTACGGAACGTTGCTAACATCCGCCGCATTTCAGCTTATCGAATCTATCAATCAACCAATTTCCGAATCACAGAGAATAAAGCCAACAACGTTGTGTTGGTTGTTAACTCTTTGATAATTTAAGGGACCCGGGGGTATAAATTATTCGGATACGCGCGAATTTGTCCTGTTTGTTTGTCGTCCGGTCAAACTCCAAAGCAAAAACAGACCAAAGGGAATTCAAGCATCGAGTAGCCTATATTGAAACGAATGCAAATAATTAGTTTCATCTGGTGTTAATGAGTAACAAAGTTTCAAATTACAAATTGGGAGAAAATCAGTGGTAAACATAGGTTGTTGTCTATCTGAAGAACCCCCGTTTAGAAAAGCTTCAATGGATATAAACGCCGATTTAGATGATTTTTGAGACAAGTACCGAATGTCCCATTTTGGGTGCTTTTGAGAAGTATCTCCGTTATTTTTATTGACAGACAGTTGAGGTTTTCGCGACAGTGTTACTTTCTCGTAAAACTAAAGATGCCGTTAACAAAATTTTCATAGCCCTTTTAGTTTTTACGATACAGGGCGAAAATGTGAAAACTGTTTCTTACATAATTTTTCCCGTAGAACTCAATTCCGCGTTCGGAAGTAGAATACAGGGTCAGGTCAAAAACTTATCGGGCCCCACTTTATTTTTTTAAATGGAACACCTTGTATATTTATAGACTATAAAATTTGTCTTTTTCTTTACCTTTTTAAAAATATAAAATAGTATGCACTTTTTCTCAGAAACTCGCAAATAGATGACAATTTTCTGAAATTAAATGCATAATTTAATAGTAGCCTATGGCTATTGTTTATGACAACAAACAAAAATAAATATCAAATATCGCATCGTTTTTTGGATCGACTTTTCGTTTATAAAGCAGTTCATAAACGCTCTTTTGGTATTTTTATTTAATTAAAAATATGATATGCTGGTATGTTTTATACAGAGTAATGAACATTCTGAAGAAGCCTCGGAATTATATTTCCTAAGGTAAGTAAACTATTATGGCTATGAAAATCTTTATTATCAAGTTTTTGCTTGTTAGATATCCAAAAAGAAAGCAACCGTGTTTTGAGATATTTTCTCGTTTTTGGAGTTGGTGTGTCATGTTTTATTTTGGGCAGACGTATAGTTTATAGGATTTTTGAAGGAGGTCTTAAAGCACGTAGAGAGGCAATTCATTTAGCCTTTCGAAATCTGCGAATGAGGCCAATGGTTCTTTTTAACGCTATTCAAAGAATTACAAAAATGTGCCAATTTTGCATTAGATCGTCAATTTAAACAACACCTTTAAAAATTAATTTTTTCTTTTTTTTTTATGATGTTACTTTTTTATGTTTGTTATATTGTTACCTTATGCTATAAAACTGTTGTTACAGGCTTACTGTTATTAAAAAACTTTATAGGTATTTCTATATAAGAAGATACCTATATGCAAGGTATCTAATTCTTCGTTAGCAATATGTAACTTTCAATTGTTTATTATTGTTATTCATGGCCTACTATTAAATTATGCATTAAATTTCAGAAAATTCTCATTTATTTGCGTGCTTCTGAGGAATTGAGTTCTACGGGAAAAGTTATATAAGAAACAGTTTTCTGATAGTTGAGATACTAGGGCTATGAAAATTTTGTTACCGGCGCCACAGTGATTCAAAATGTATTTCTAAGATGACAAAAATAGGTTTTTTCTTTGATTCAAAATTCTTATAAATGATGAAAACAGCGTTCTACAATATGTAAATAGACGAAAGATAGAAGTTTTGTACAAAGAATATTTCGTTCAGTAGTATTTTTTATGATTGAAAATCTTAGTAGCTTTGGATGGCTGTAAACAAGGGCATTAAGTTGAGCATAGTTGTCATTAGTTTAGCTGTTATTTTGAAGTGTTTAAACGTGCAAAATTAGTTTTTGGAAAATGGAAGATATTGTTGAAGGTATGTTTTTTGAAAAGATTTGTCTTTGGCCGTGAAATAGCTCCTTAAATGTTTTTTTTATGAATATATAACTTTCCTTAAGCAAATATTTCACTTTACTCTGAAAATTCTCATCATTAGAAAGCTCGCGTTTTTAAGTTACTCATTGATATCGATTCTTCTTAATATTATTCAGTTTGTGCATTCTCGAGTGTTTTAGAAATATGCGGTTCCCGCGTCTTTTTTTGCCTCTTTCCGATTTTTCGATTTTTTTTAGAGAGAGACGCATCAATATAAGCCGGAATGACCTCTTTGAAAAATTAAGGCAACGGGGTAAATTTCAACCAACCCATAAAGATTCGCTGTCCTATTTCTCTCAGCATGTAGTAAGCATAACATGAAGAGAGAATATTAATGATGACGACATAAAACATATACAAGGTGTTATCAAAACTTTCTCTATTGTTCTTTTAAGAAAATGGAGAGTCGAAGATTTTTACCGGAATTTAAAAAGAAAAATAACGAATGGCTCCAGACAAACCTGAATTTTTCTATAGGGACGGCTTCTCGAAATTCTGAATTGAAAATTCGTGGTCGCCCAAAAATTCCGTTTTTAGAAGCAGGCGATCGCACACAGAAACGTAGAGTTAAAAAGTTGTGTAAACTGAGCACCCAAGAGCTGTCTTTGGCCACTGAAATGAAATTCAATTCCAATGGCAAAAGGGGTGCCGCAGCTATTTTACATAAAATAACGTATTCATCCAACAAAGCAACGCGGTTAAAGAAATTGATGACCAATAATGATGTTAATGTACCCTATACGGCTGATGAGGCTCTAGCACTATTCGTTGCACTCAAACTTACTCGTAGCCAGTACATCGGATTACGAATGTCGGCAAAAAGAAAAGGATTTAAACAACTATATCTAACAACTAAATGCTACCTTCCTCCAAATACTATCGTGGCTACTGAAAGATCAGCAGAAATAAGGTTGCAGTCATTATTAGATCATACTGTGAAACGAATCGTGGAAGTCCAGCAAGAAGTTATTGATTAGACTTTTGATTGTATTGAAGACTCCGATACCAATTTAAAAATAGTGTATAAATAGGGAGCTGATGGTAGTAGGAGTCAGAGCACCTACAAACAAAGATTTGAAAATAATGAATTAGATGATTCTAGCATTTTTATTACTTCCATAGTTCCTGTGCAGCTTTTGAATCCGGTGAAATGAAAAAAATACTTTGGCAGAACATGCACACATCGTCCACTCGTTTTTGTAGGTCTATCAGAATACAGTTCATCAAAGAAACAGATTTTGTTATTAAGAATGAATTCTCACATATAGAAGCCCAAATTCAAGAACTTTTACCTTCAAAAATATGTATCAATAGAAGACAATTTTCCGTCAATCACCAGTTGTTCAAAACCATGGTTGACGGAAAAGTGTGTTACTCTCTAATGTCAAATTTCTCGACTCAAAAATGCTATATCTGTAGTGATGGGCCGAAAGAATTTAATAACATTGAATCAGTTCATGTAATGTAGAAGCTCTCAATCTTGGTTTATCATGTTTACATGCCTACATTCGTTTTTTCGAGTGTCTGTTACATATAGCCTATAGATTAGATTTTAAAAGTTGGCAAGTGCGAAAGGATAATAAACCATTGTTTCTAAATAGAAAAAATCATATAATATGCGAATTTCGTGAAAAAATGGGCTTATTAGTAGATTCACCCAAGCCAGGATTTGGGAACAGAAATGACGGCAATACAGCTCGATGATATTTCTGAAATCCTGACTTGGCATTACAGATATAGACAAAATTTTAATTAATCGTTTTAGTGTTCTTTTAAACTGTTTAAGTTGTTGTTATGAAATGGATTCAATCAAATTTGGAAAATATGTATTTGAAAGAGCAAAAATGTATGTTAGTTTGTACAAATGGTACCCAATGCCCCCAACAAAATCTTAATCCATAGCCAAGTTGCAATGAATTCTTTTATATCACTGATTGGCCAGTTGTCAGAGGATGCACAAGAATCGCGTCATAAAGAAGTGAAATATTATAGGGAGCACAACACCCGTAAAATCTCCAGAATTTGTACAAATCCAGATCTTTTGAATACTCTTTTGGTATCCTCTGACCATGTGATTTCTAGTATAAGATATTTGCCACCAAGACAAAAGAGCATTTTCAACAAAGATGTTATTCTCCTGCTGAAATCTCCCGATATTGGTATAGATAATAGTGATCTGGAAGAATCATATTCTGAGTAGTATGTACATAGTTTATATGTTTTTTCGAGTGTTTTTTATATACTTTGTATATATTATATGTTTTACATTAAGATCATTTAAGGTACAACTCAGTCGATACATTATTAAGAACAGTGATAGACACATTAAAAGTCCACTAATAATTTTTTGTTCAATAAAATATAGTTTATACGTAAGTACGAAAATACGAAAAAAAAACGTGGTTTTATCACATACATAAAAATCACACACCTCGTACCAATAATTATTCTAAAAACCCTTTAATACAAACTAAACTTCACAATAATAGTTGTTTCTATCGAAAAAGAGTGAGAAATGCTGTTTAAGTGGTTGCCTTATTTTTGTCATCCTAGAAATAAACTTTGAATCACTGTGCGGCGTCTTTAGTTTTACGAAAAAGTAGCACACTGTCGCGAAAAACCTTAACTTTCTATCTATAAAAATAACGGAGACACCCCGCCAAATTACCCAAAATGGGACACCCGGTAAAGGTGCCCTTATAATAAATCCGAAGTTGCGTTTATTGGGTCAATTTTCGTTTTTGTGTTATTCATCCTCCAAAGTTCATCTACTTCAATTTCCCCTTTTCATTCTTTCTTTTTTTGAAAATAGACTGATTTCGTGTAAAACTATTACAAACAACAATAAAAACACAGAAAATTTTGTTTCCGTTTCGATTGATTCATTTTAACGAATAAGTTGAAAAAAAAAGAAAAACAAAAAATAATCATTTTTGGATCATAGTAAGTTTTCCTCTTTAGATCTTATGTTGGAAACTTGATAAGAAAAATAAAAAATGTCAATTTATTAAAACCAGCGATTGATCGTAGAAAAGACTCCGCGGTGTTGCCAAGTTTTTGAATAGTAGATAGTACAGTTGATAGTCCACTGTTTATAGCAAAAAAAAAAAGCTTGATTGACTGGATCGTTACTTGATGAAAATCCATTATCAACAATGTTAATAAACCACTTTAAACTATTTAAATTTTCATTTTTATTCACAACTTGCGACATATATTTCGCTAACGTCAGACAAACGGTAATTAAACTAAAATTTTGCTAAATGAGCTTGATTTTTATAAAACATATTTGTTGGTAAAAACTTTTATGGCCTACGAGAATCCTAAATAACATCTGGACGGAAATTTCTAACAAAATAGGTTTAAAATTGGTGAATTATTCATATCTTTTATTAATTTCCATAGACTCTAAAGGTGACAATTTTTAACTTTTGTTTATTGCATGAAATATTTCAAAATTATCATCGAAAGCATCGTTATTATTGGTTATTATCGTTATGTTCGGGGTATGTTGAATCTGTTTTATTTTTAATTAAAAAAAATAATAATAAATAAAATGTTTATAGGCCAGACTGGGAGCATTTTTGCAGTCTCATTAAACAATTCGGTTCAATTTTAATTCACTAATAGATGTGGAATTTATGGATATATTGAGCGACATGCATATTTGTTGAATTCGTAGAATATAAAAGAAGATTTGAAATGGATGACAAATACTTTTTAAGCGGTTTCGTTTAACGAAAGAAAGTTTTTTGCTTATTTTAGCTTAAATCGAGCGCATTTTGGAAACTCTAACAGACTGGTGACTTGTAAACCTAGTAATTTAAAGAATTATAATAAAGATATAATGTTTATTGCAGAGTTTTGTTGCTTTTAGGGATTCTATTCTAAAGTTCATACAAAAAGAAGAACAATTTACACCTTTCTTGTGTACAGGGTGTCCCGTTTTCGTTGTTTTTATGAGGTATCTCTCTTAATAGTGAAGATAGAGAGTTCCGGTTTTCGCGACATGGTGCTACTTTTTTGTGAAACGAAAGATGACCCAAACAAAATTTTCATAGACCCTTCGTTTTTAAGATACAGTGTGAAATTAAAAATATTGCATTTTTGGAACCCCCTCGTATTTCGGTTGTTGTTTAACTCATCGAAAAGGTAAAAGCTGGCTTTGATACAGTTTTTCACGTGGAATCCAGTGGCGTAGTTAGTTATGTGAGCTGTCCTTTTTGAGATATAACACAAACTTAAAAATTTTTAAATGGGACACCCCGTATATTTTTATTTTATATTATTCAGTTCACAATAAGTTTTTTGAAAATATATAATAGTATATACTTTTCTATTCGAATCGCCCAGTAATTTGCATTTTTGTTTAGAAGACTCGGTTTTTGGTAGTAGGCTGGGATTGCCTAAACAAAACAAAAGAAAATTGTTGTCATGTTAATAATTCTAGATACTGGTCGCAAGAAAACCAGCATCGAATAATTCCTCGCGAACGACAGGGTAGGTTTGAGTTTAATATTTCTTGTTTCATATTGGGTTCAAAAATAATGTGTCGTATATACCAGGGGAGCTTAGATAAGTTTGTGTTATATCTCAAAAACGACAGCTCACATAAAAAAATCTGATTACGATTAAACTGTATCAGAGCCAGTTTTTACCTTTTCAATAAGTTAGACAACAACTGAAATACGAGCGCAAAAATACAATATTTTCAATTTCACACTGTATCTTAAAAACGAAGGGGGCTATGAAAAATTTGTTTTGGTCATCTTTCTTTTCACAAAAAAGTAGCACCATGTCGCAAAAACCGCAACCCTCTATATTCACTAATAAGAGAGATAGCCCATAAATACAACGAAAACGGGATACCTGTACTGGGTAAAAACTATCTGTATAACCAAAACCAGACCCGTGCAGTTAAGTTAGGTTCAGGTTATAGGTTACCGGATCAAGCAACGCTATCGATAATTTCTTAAGTTTTTCATTTGATTTTTGATGTATTTAAATGTTATTGCGTTCTTCATTCATAGATATACAGGATCTTCCATTGAGGCGGAAAAACGGATTTTTTTTTTACTTTCCCCGCATTTCTTAAGAAATTCAAAAATAGCCAATCGATGTATTTTAGCTCGGAGAATTCGAAAATCATAACAGAAAAACAATTGATTGAGAAACAAAACAAAAGACTTACGCCAAGGATGTTGGGTTTTTTAAAAGGAACACCCCATACAGTGTGTCTACTTAAGTTCTTTACATATGGGAAACTTTTTTATTAGTAGTTTTACAGAAAAAATTTACTCTTTATTAAGAGCAAAATTTCCTTATTTATCGATTGTTGATAATGGCATTGTCACTGCCATTGTCAATCACAATATTGTATTACTTTATTGAAACATCAGTTTGAATATTATAGTAAAAAGAAATGCCGCTGAAATTAAGCAAAGAAGATAAAATTGAAATAATTTTAATTGTCGGAGAAAATTATAAAACATTTCGAGAAGCTGCAGACATTTTTAACAACAGACACCACGGTAAAATTATACATTTCACAACAGTGGGGAATATTCTAACTAAATTCAAGACTTTTGGAAATGTAGAAAATAACTTCACTAATTTTAATTCTAATAAACATTAAATCTAAATAACTTTATTAACAATAAAAACTAACTGTTCCGTCATTGCACATTTGCCTCAACATATCCACCATCTCTTTCCATACGGATAATCGTTCTTACAGAAAATTCTCTTAAAACGTTTCTAATCATGGCAGGCGTTACTGCCTATATCTCTTCCCTATTTACCCTCTCCAAATGATCAACATTCTGAAATGGCCTCTTTGCACTTTCTCTTTTATATAGCCCCAAAAGAAATAATCAAGAGGGTTCAAGTCCGGACATCTAGCTGGCCAGAAAATATCAGAATACCTGTCGATTACTCGTCCATTAAAGATAAAATTTAAGTATTGCCTTACATCCCTTGCTCCGTGGCATGGTGCGCTATCCTGCTGGTATCATATTTGGAACCTCTCACTTATGGGTAGTTCATGAATAAAATCGTACAAGTAAATATTTAGAAAATCCAAGCAGCGTTGACTATTTAAATTATGTCGAAAAAAAACTAGTCCAATTACTCCATCTTTATAAATTCCGCACAACACATTTGTGAAATGTATAATTTTATCGGGGTGTCTATTGTTAAAAATGTCTGCAGCTTCTCGAAATGATTTATAATTTTCTCCGACAATTAAAATTATTTCAATTTTAACTTCTTTGCTTAATTTCAGCGGCATTTCTTTTTACTATAATATTCTAACTGATGTTTCAATAAAGTAATACAATATTGTCGTTGACAATGGCAGTGACAATACCATTATCAACAATCGATAAATAAGGAAATTTTGCTGGTATGTAGGTAGGAACAAAACGAAGCAACCGGCCCTGCCAGTAACAACCCAAAGTTTTACATTCCTTAACAACTGCTAGATATGTTTTTTTATTCTAAGTAAGATTTTGTATTACATTTTGCTATAAAATAAAAATTAAAGTTACTCTTGAGTCAATTTCGATTTTTTGGAATTTTTGACCACCCTGTATATGCAATCTCAAGTTTGAATATTTTAATATTATTTTGGCAGAAAGCATAACTTTTTATAAAGAGTAACTTTTTTCCGTAAAACTACTAATAAAAAAGTTTCCCATATGTAGAGAACTTAGGTAGACACACTGTATATTATTATATTTTTGGATTCTATGGTCAATTATAAATGTTTTCTAGCAAGGGTACTATATGTCTATCACCAACCGTTTTTGATTTATTGATGTTTGAAAAATTACATTTTTGCTTCTTCGAGCTGTCATAGCAACTGAACGGTTGAATGTAGAGCAAAATAACTTTCACATTTCTATCTTAGTTTTTGATAAGCTATCTTATAATGCCAATCAAACAAAAAAACGGAAATTATTTTGCGACCTATTTAATTGAAAATATTTATTCGAAATACAGGTGATCAGCTTACTTCAAAATTTTGTTTGACTGGCATTATAAGATAGCTTATTAAAAACTAAGACAGGAAGGTGAAAGTTATTTTGCTCTAGGTCTAACCGTTCAGGTCCCATGACGGCTCAAAAAAGCAAAAATGTCAATTTTCAAACATCAATAAATCAAAAACAGTTGAAGATAGACATATAGTACTCTTATTAAAAAACACTTAGAATTGACCATAGAATCCAAAAATGTAATAATATATATAATAATAGCATCCTCGGCGTAAGTCTTTTGTTTCTCGTTCAACTGTTTTTTTTTTACGATTTTCGATTTCTCTGAGCTAAAATACATCGATCGGCTATTTTAAATTTATTAAATTATTAAATTAAATACCATTTTTCCTTCTTAATGGAAGCTCCTGTACAACATAATCAGAATAGTAGTCACAGTTTTTTATAATTTATGAATAATATAAATTTTTATTAATATTTCGTACTTGAATAATATTTAACTAGAACAAATCATGTAACCTAGAAAATATTAGAAAGTTATGTATAGTTAATGCCAAATTGGCAACGTTGTCAAAACTAAAAATAACTCATACTTCCAGCTTAATAATCATAAGTTAACTGACATATATAACACAGGCCAACACACATTTTGGTGCCTGCGATTTTTTAACTAATCCTAGGTAATTTTTGGATGCAGAATGTAAAAAAGTTCTCAGATTTTGTCATTCAGATCTAGTTGGTTTAGAAAAAAAAATGGGGATATAATATTACTATTGCCAGTTAAAAAAACAAAGACACATGGATTTAAGTATTTATTGCAAAAACTTAATTTACATAATTACATTAGTCACTAATCACATAAAAATTTTCTTTTATACGACTTTCTAGAATGGAGTTTACTAGGGCAGTCTCGCTGAAAGCTCCAGCAGTAGTCCGCCATCATGTGGCTATCCCATCGTCCCATCTAAGTTTTCTGGAAAACGATCTAGGTGGCTGTGGAGGTAGTGAACTTTTATACTCATGTTACTGCCTTATGATTGCCAAGAAAATTTTGTACTACTTGAACAAATGGACACCAAGCGTTAGATTTAGTCTCGTTCATTGATGTGGTGAATTGTGGATCTTTAACAAGTTGGCAGTGCCAAGTGGCAAATACCCAAAACAATTTCCATCTCGATTTAAAGCCTTCACAAATTGCGCCATTTTATGCTAGCTTGATATGCAAGGGCGGAAGTAAGATTTCTTCTCTTGAAACCAAAGGTTCGTTGATCACGTTTTGTTTTCCTTGAATCATGACATCTCTTGAAGGCCAATTTTTGTTAACCCAGTGCTCATTTTTAACTCTGCTGTCCCAAAGGCACAAAAAACAAGGATATTTTGTATAACCACTCTGCTGTCCAAGGAGGAAGTTAACCATTTTTAAATCAACACAAATTGCCCAAATTGCAAATTGATGTCATTCGTATTTAATTTTTCTCAAAACTAATGCAATTGTTTCATATTCTTCCTTCATGGTAGTAGAATGACCAATAGGAATTGAGCCATATTTGTTACCGTTATGTAAAAGAACACATTTTAAACTACGTTTTGAACTGTCAATAAAAAGGCGCCAATCATTTGGACCGTATTCAGGCGAACCCATTTTTTCTAAGAGCCCATTTATATTGTTACAGAATACCAAGTCATTTTCCTGAGCGAAAAAAGGCAGCAGATCCTTATTTCTTTTACGATAAGATGTAATATTAGTACCTGGACAAAGTAGATTTTTTTCTTTTAATCTGGATGCAAGTAGTTCAGCGGATTCAGGTCTTTGAGGGATTCAGGTCCTTGATTTTAAGATCGTTTAGTTCTTCTTGATTTTCTGATTGAATTCTTTGAACGTCGTCAGACGTTGATGTTTCTGTATCATCTTCTGTCAGTTCGGGTAGACTGCTGAATGATGGAACGGGTATTTCTTCCAAATGCGCTACAGGCCTTCTTGCAGAATCTAGATCAGGATATGTATAACTAATTATTAATATAATTAACGAGACAAAAATAGCAGTCGTCATGATGGTTTCGCGGTTCTCTCCAACCCATTAGTACACCAAACTTTAGGCACTTCCTCTTTCCAGTTGTCCACTGTCGCAAATGTTCAACACATGTTTTACATATGAAATGTGGGGCCCAAGATTTATCTTGATTTCCTAAATGAACGCCAGAATAGGCAAGATAAGCTCTTTTCACAGTCAGAAATCGTTTTTCTGCTTTCTTTCAAAGTGTATTCACCACACACATAACAAAAAACATCGGGATGATTTACACAGGTACGTCTGCTTGTGGATGCCATTGTTTCAGTTTAGTGTCTTGATACTACAAAACGACCAAAATGTACACAAAATGATAGCATAACTTTACTTGAGAAAACTCAGTAATATAATAAATCGAGTACAGCCAAGCAGGTATAGAAGGATGGGGTCATAGGCAATTACAGGTATAAAAGTAATTAAGAGCAGTGTATTGAGTAGTTCCTAGTATAGGAACATTGGGTCAGGGACAATTCCGGTATCCATTTGGTTAATTATTTGTTGTCCTTTATCAGAAAAAAATATCAGTTAACCTGAATCTGAAAAACTAGAGCTGATTGGCATTTTTAGAATCAGCACATTAAAAACATCTAAAATCAGATGTGATTTCCGGCACCAAATTTTTTATTTCATTTTGTTATCCTGTGTAATAAACAATTTTGCGCTTTGACCAACAGTTAAAACTAACTGAAAGTTACGTAGTGAAGGAAATATAGCCGTGCACCAATAAACCGTCCCTAAATCTGGACTAGTTCGGAGAGTCAATCGTAGATTAATACTGCAGTGGTATTATCATGACAGAACGGTGGCAGCATGTGTTCGGTGGCAATGCCGAAGCTTCAGATTATGACCAATTGTTTATGACACAATTCTAATTGGTCCTGTTATCAATCTCCCGCCGTAAAATTTAATTATATTTCGTCATATCCTTCTATCGTCATCCGCAATCGCCCTGTCGATTTTAATAAATTTCTCCTTCAAGGGGGTTCAAATATTTCCATTACAAATTTCTGTTAATACCTTTAAGTTATTCTCTTAAGATATAATTATTATTATACTTCCTTCGTAAAATGGTAATTGTAATCCTGAAAAAGATCACGCTCCCAGGTTTTTGCAGAACACGTGTTATCTCAGTTCCATCTGTTTATCGGTTTGTTTGTTTGTTAGCGGCATAGCTAAAAAACTACTTACGCAATTTACTTTAAAATTTGCATAATCAAGTAGGTATTTGGTAGGAATGAACTGGTAAAATTGTGGTAAAAATAAAGTACTTAAAAGAGCAGACGGAAAAAACTGATTTCAAATTCTGTGCAAGAATTAAGTGTGCTATATAGATAAACTGGTAACAGTCTCTACAAATTTAAGATGGCGGAACAAACTGGCGTCCAAAGAAAATGTTTGTAATCGTAAAAAACTCCCTCCTTCCAGATTTTTTTCAGATCTTTACGTTTTTTGAGTTTAAAGATATGCAAAAATCAAGTGTTATATTGGAATGACCAGAAAACATTTTCGAAAAAATCAAATATGGCGCCCAGCTAGCACTAAAGTAGCTACAACTGTTTCCGCTACTACTCTTTTTAAGGAAACAAAAAATAAAAACTAAACATAGAGTTATGGTTATGATAAATGACAGAATTATAGTAGTGACTCAAGTACTGCAACTCTCCGCATGCTACGACACAACGCATTAAATTTTAAGGAACCGGCGAAAAGATCGCAAATCGTAACCGCTTGGTAATAATATATAGTATGGGATTAATGGGAACTTTGTAGATAACTAGTAGACTTCAAAGAAATTGGGTATAAGTGACAGTTGCGTATTTAAAGTATCCAAAACTATAAAAGCGTATGGATGCAGTCGTAGACACTTGATGTTAAGTAATTTCCTCAGTAAAGAAGTAAAAGTCCAATAGAACGCCATTGTTTATTTTCATCTCCCCTATAAATATTTAGCTATGACGTTTGTTTTCTTCTACACCATATTCCCAATTTGAGTATTTGTAGTCGCCATAACTGTTTTGCTTGTATTAAAACGAACGATACATATTTTGAAAACGGATTAAATAAAGACAGAAATCAGGAAGTGACGAATAGGGTAAATTTTTATTATTCGGCTACTTAAATAGAACTACACAATTCCGTACTATATAGGCAATAGTCAAAGTCACAGTTACATCTTTTTCACGAAATAGTTTCCCTAAAATTGTTCCCCATTTTGGTAATGACTACGTAGTCTCAACTTAAACAGAACGACTTCTAGATACTTCAATGAAAATACTTGTGATAACATGACTAAAATTGCTACTTGGCGGCCTGGTAAAATATTAAAAAATTACTACTAAAAAATAAATAAAGCAATTTACGTCAAATATTGCACAAAAATCAACATTACATAGAAATGAATTGGTCATATTTTGGTACGAATCCAAGATGGCAAAACAAAATGGCGTCTAATAAAATATTTAGAAAAATCAGCCTAAAAAATTTCGTATTAGAATGATTTCAAGTATAGTCAAAAGCAGTGTTATCGTGCGGGTCATACAATTTATCAACGACAAACTCTTTAAGTTTGTTTTTCTTTTATTACGTGTAATCATATCCTCCGCATAAAATCCGGATGATGAATTAGATAGACCTATGATATTTTCATATGAAAAAAGAATAGCATAAACATAAAAATACCAGCAGTTGCAAAAATCTTTGAGCGATGTCACTTCAAAGTCAAATTGAGAAGTCAGTGACAAAATGAGTAATAGAAAACAATTTTCGGGTTTTTTGCAACCACAAGCGAAAAAAATGATATTAAATCTAATAAAATATTACGAAAATGAAAATTCAACGGCAGAAGACAGAAGAGTTAACTGACATTGTAAAAATGGATGTTCGTAATGCAAATTACGATTTAAGAAACTTAATATAACCCTTTAAGTTTTAAAAGAAGCTTTAAAAAATTGAAGCATAAAATTAATAAAAATGTTGAATTTTCGATATAAAAAGGACTGTAATCGAAGATTTTTATGCGAGTTGCCACATATAGCAAGTCAGCGTATCCAGTTTTTAAAGAAATACAAGGAAAATGTTAATTCAAAATTTAGAAAAGTGGTATTTTTAGACGAGACCTGGATATTTTCTAATGGAAGTGGTTCGAAATTTTGGCAGGACGAGTCTGTAAAAACTGTCAAGAGAAAAAAGGGATGCGGGACGGGAAAACGGTTCATCATTTTGCACGCAGATTCTTCAACAGGATTTTTCCCAGGTGCAAGTTTACTGTTTTCTTCAACATCCAAAAGTATAGACTACCATGATGATATGAACTGTGAACTGTTTGAAAAGTGGTTAAAAGAACAACTGATTCCAAATTTAGATGCTCCATCTTTAATCATTCTGGAAAATGCATCTTATCATTCAAGAATCTTAAATAAACAACCTACTTCATCCTGGAAGAAAAGTGATATTTATGACTGGCTAATAAAACAAAAACAAAATGCTTTACCCAATATGCTGTAACTAAAACTTCTTTTAATGGCAAAATCTATTAAAAAACCAACTATATATGCCGTAGATGAAATATTACGGGAAAATGGACATTTTATGACTGCCGCCATACCATTGCCAGTTTAACGCAATAGAATTAATATGGGCTGGGGCAAAATCATATTACGAAAAACACGTGAACGATGGTCTTACATCAGATGAAGTGCGAATTGTTTGGCGAAATTCATCAAATTATATTACGTCGGAGTACTGGAAGAAATCTGTGGAACATACGAAGAAATTATTATGGGATTGGTGGAATCGAGAACGAGTTCTAGATGTTGAAATAGCACCAATAATCATTGGGCCATTTGAGGACGACTGAGAAGATGAGGACTTTTTAAGTGATAATGATATTTTTTAGTCTATAATATTAAAAAGTTTCTGAAGGTTTATATTAGTCTTTGATGTGTATAAATCATAAATTGCATTATGAATATCCATTTTTGCGTTGTAACTTAAGCCTTTTGCCTTTCGATTTTTTCGTGTACATTTCTTAATCTTAAGTAAGTGCTTAAGTCAATTATGTTTTTTTTCATGCACAAGTTTCTGTACATTCCTTATACCAATTCTCAGACCTTTTGCCACTGGCTCCTGTATATTAGCCAGTGAATTTTAATTTAAAATTTTTTTTATTAAATTTGACACCATTTTTTGCTTACTTTTTTAGTACATTTGTAATTTTGTAGGCAGGCAATAAATAAATAATTATAGAATACTTGTTCCAATTTTAAAGCGTGTTTAAAATAAGTAAATTTGTTTATTAATTATAAGAGAAAATTATAAGAAAAAAAATAAATATATATATATATATATATATATATATATATATATATATATATATATATATATATATATATATATATATATATATATATATATATATATATATAGTATATATAAATGTATGTGTATGTATATATATATATATATATATATATATTGAAGAAATGGCCCTTAATTTTAGAAGAAAGATAAGTTTTTTAGCTATGCTGCGAACAGACAGACAGACCGACGGAATTGACAGAACATGTTCTTCGGCATCTAGGGAACTTGAAACATAAAGATCTGAAAAAATCTCAAGAGGGAAGTAATAACTAATTATCTTGTGTTTTTAACAAAAGTGTATAATATTTTTGCAAAATAAATTTTTTTTGTTATCACAATACAAAAAAAAACAAGTTTTCTTTGCACATGGGTGGCCCGCATTTAAATAAATGACACTGTATAAGTGCTCAGATTTTAAGTCAAGCGGGGCTCATAATTTTTGGTCATTGATAAAAAAATCTAACTTTTATTAAGTGGCTTTATAAACAAAACATATCCTGATTGTTTTACGAATTGGAACCGCCTTCTGACTTTATTAGGGCGCTTGCCATTTTGTGTATTTTTGTTTTTGCCAACCAATCAATTTTAACCAAATACATATTTAGCAAATTTTCTTATTTAGTCCCTCGGCATTTAATATATAAAATAATATTAAGTGGCTATCTTAATAATATTCCGTAATATAATAAAAAAAAAAACTATGTTCTTTCTCCCTGTATATTTGTAAATAGTCCATCGAGATTTAATAGCTCGATAAAAGAATCACACAACATTTTGGTATTCACTGTGTTTTCTGATTTGATTCATAATGGGGGGGCTAACAAAATCTTAAAAAATCAACGTAGAGGAACTTTTTATTCAATTGATTTCAAATTTTGCCCAAAAATTAGATGTCATATAAAAATAAGGGATAAGTTGGTTTTTGGTACAATATCAACTTGACGAAACAAAATGGCGGTCTAATGAAACTTTAAAAAAATCACGGTAAAAAAACTACTTGTTCAGTTTTTCGTAAAATGCCCCAAAATTAAAAGTGGCGATAGATAGAAACTGAATAAATGTTGATACGAATACAATACGGTGGAACGAACAAAAAAATGTGGGAAAATAGTTATTTTTGTCACAAGTGCGCAAAGTGATACTTTCCCGCACGCAAAAGCAGTTGGCGGAGTTCGGATAAGCTTTAAGTGTGGGAAAGACACTTTGCGCAGGGTTAGGAACAATATTTTTTTACTAGTGTTACAAATTTTTTACTTATTTATAAAGTGTGTCCAAGATAAGGATGCACAGCATGGGGATCTCGGAAACGGTAATAGATATAGTGTCGGTTAAATTAGACAAAAGTTGCGTATTTTGATGTCCAACAAAATCCTGTTTTACAAATTTAAAAATTCTAAGCCGTTCCGGAAATATCCGAGAGAAACCGAAGTATTGCGATTTCGTTTTAATTTTTTTTAAGCTATTTGAAACTGTACAAAGTGACGTTAACAAATTTTTATTACAACGTTTCGTTTCAATGGAACCACCATCAACTTTGATTTTTCTTATGGGACGGAAAAAAAGTACATCCAGTATTAGATTGCGCTTTTCATTGTTTTTAAAAAAATATAAATATAAGTAAATTCTACAAATTAACTGCTTTTATCAAAAAACAAAATGTTGGCTTCAAACCAAAGAAAGCAAATATTTTCTCAAAAGACAACATATCAGATTTCATGAATACGGCGCTAGATGATATATATCTTCTGTTGAAAGTTGCGACTATTTTTGGGCTTGCAGGCGCCTTCAGAAAATAGGCATTAGCAAAACTAACAACAGTTGACATTGAAGACAAGGGAAATTTAATTGTGGTCAAAATTCAAGATTCAAAAAGTTACACTTCACGCTCTTTTATTATATCCGCTGAAATTAACAATGGAAAGTATCTATTATTTTATGGAAAATATACAGCCTTACGACCACCATCAACAACGCATCAACGTTTTTTTATAAATTTTAGAAGAGGGAAGTGCACAACACACTGTATCGGGATTAACAGTTTCGGAAAATTGAGGAATGTCTAAAATTGCCCAACCCTGAACTTTACACCGGGCATAGTTTTCGTCGCTTCTCTGCAACTTTGCTGGCCGATTCCGTAAAAGGACTTACCGAGGTAAAGCGTTGAGGAGGCTGGAAGTCATCAACAGCAACGGAGGGATATATTAACGACTCAACTACATTCAAAAAAGAGTTATGCAACAATATTTTAAGTTGCAGTGCAAAAAATCATCCAGTTGGAATAGCAAGTTTGTCAATTTGCAAGAAAACCATTGAAGTTCCATTTCATTCATTAACCCCGGATATCGAACAATCTTCATCAGCTTTCCCAAGAAACCAGTTACAGTCAGCTTTAAATTTGCAGCGTGCCACAAACTGTACTTTCAATATTAATATTGTTAATAATAATAAGTAACATTATTTCCCCCGGTCTTCCAATGATGTCTGTAAAATAAACCAGGAACAAAAAATTGGTACGTGGAACGTACAGAGTATGTACCAAGCCGGAAAGGCGGCAAATATAGTAAAAGAAATGAAACGACTCGAGATCAACATATTAGGATGCAGCGAGACAAGATGGCCAAACTCCGGGCAATGTAAAATAGACGAACACCACATATATTTCTCTGGAGACAGTAGCACTAGAAACAGGAACGGTGTTGCAATAATTCTTAACAAGCAACTCAACATGACTGTAAAAGGATTTGTTCCTGTTTCAGATGAGTCGCGTTAATCAAGATCAAAGCTAAACCATTTGACCTTAACATCATACAGGCATACGCACCGACATCTGAAAGCGATGAACAAGATATAGAAGAATTCTATGAACAACTCAGAACTGCCTTTAAACACACAAAGAAAGAAGAAGTTAATATGATTCTAGGTGATATGAACGCTAAGATCGGACAGGGAAGAGTTGAGGATGTAGTGGGCGGCTTTGGACTGGGGGTAAGAAATAATAGAGGAGAACGATTAATAGAGTTCTGCCAAGAAATGAACATGACAATAATGAACACATTTTTTAAATTACCTCCTAGAAGGCTATACACCTGGAGATCCCCAGCTGATAGCAACCATAGAATAGTAAGGAATCAGATCGACTTCATCATGATAAACCGACGATATCGCAACGCGGTTGTGTCTTGCAAGACATACCCAGGCGCAGATATACCATCCGACCACAATCTGTTACTAGCTCGAACTATAGTGCGACTAAAGAAAATAGTCAAAAAGAAACCCCCAAAAATTGCTGACATGCAAAAAATGAAACAAGAACACATATACCAACAGACAAAAGAGAGACTAAACAAAGACCTAAAAACTATATCCGAAAGCAGCAATCACGAAACAGAAATAGAAGATCTCTGGGGAAAAATAAAAACATCCATAACCTCCATTACAGAAGAAGAACTAAGAGCGGATAGGGGGGTGAAAAGAAAACAATGGATGACAGATTCTATTTTAGAACTTATGGGAGAAAGAAGGCAATACAGAAACAGGGATAATGCAAAATACAAGCAACTACACAAACGAATCCTAAGAGAAATTAAAGATGCTAAAGAACGGTGGCTACAGGAAAAATGTATAGAAATCTAGATATTACAACAAAAACACGACAGCTTTAACCTCTATAAGAAAATAAAGGAAACAACGGGCACGTCTCGGGGACGGGGTACAGGAATAATCTTGGACTTAGATGACAGCACATTACCGAGACTGACAAAAAACTCGCAAGATGGAAACAGTATATGGAAGAACTTTTCGCAGATGAAAACAACGATAATGTGCAAGCAGTGGCCGGTGAAGAGGGGCCTACCATCACACAGGAGGAAGTCGAGACAGCTATCAAACGGCTAAAAAACAACAAAGCCCCTGGACCAGACCAGATTCATGGAGAAATCCTCAAACTACTGGACCCAGAACAGATAAAACTGCTGACCAACCTATTTAACAAAATCTACACTAGTGGTCAAATACCAAAAGATTGGCTGCTATCGACGTTCATCCCGCTTCCCAAAAAGGCGAACGCAACTAAATGCTCAGACCACCGAATTATTAGCTTGATGAGTCACATGCTGAAGACTCTCCTTAATATCATTCAAACACGTATATATAGAAGACTTGACGAGAAAATAAGCGACACACAGTTTGGTTTCAGGAATGGACTACGCACCCGAGAGGCATTATTTTCCATACAGGTCCTGATTCAACGAGCGCGCGGCGTCAATGCGGATGTCTTTGCGTGCTTCATAGATTTTGAAAAGGCCTTTGACAAAGTGCAACATAGTAGACTTATCTCAATCCTACGCGAATCAGGAATTGACGACAGAGACACAAATATAATAGCAAAACTATACTTACAACAAAAAGCCACTGTTCGAATCGAAAACGAAACATCAGAAGAGTTTAGTATAAACAGAGGAGTACGTCAAGGATGCATACTGTCGCCCCTTCTATTCAACGTGTACTCGGAACACCTATTTCAAGAGGCACTAAACGACACCGAAGATGGGGTTATAATAAACGGGGAAATAATAAATAACCTAAGATATGCTGACGACACCGTCCTATCGGCGGATACGGCTGAGGGTCTCCAGAGATTGATAGACCGTGTAGAGACTGCATGCAGCAGGTATGGTATGAAGATAAATTGTAAGAAAACACACATACTAATTATCAGTAAAAACGCCATCGACAATCTACAGTTTACCACTAACAATGTAGCTCTTACAATAGCCGAGACAGTTACATACCTAAGCTGCTCCTTGAATAAGGATTGGGATCACTCTCAAGAAATAAGATGCCGCATTGAAAAGGCAAGAAGTACATTTAACAAGATGCGAAACATACTATGCAACCTATCCCTCAACATCCAGACTAGGATAAGAATTCTAAAATGCTACGTACTCTCAACCCTACTATATGGGGCAGAAGCATGGACCCTTACCGATGCCTCATGTAAACGCATAGATGCATTTGAGATGTGGTGCTGCCGTCGCATGCTCAGAATCTCCTGGACACACCACGTTACAAACGAGACGGTACTGCAACGCATAGATAAGGAACCAGAATTCCTATTAACTGTCAAACGTAGAAAACTTGAATACTTCGGACATATCATGCGAAATGAAAAATACCACCTTCTCCAACTCATCCTAGAGGGGAAAATAGAGGGTCGAAGGTCAGCAGGACGTAGACGAATATCGTGGCTACGAAACTTACGAACATGGACTGGGATGACATCAACAGCTCTATTTAGAGCTGCAGTAAATAAAGTAATTTGGACTAACGTGATAGCTAACATCCACAGAGGATAGGCACTTTAAGAAGAAGAACATTATTTCTGTTTAAGTTAAAATAGAAAGTTTTTCTAATTTATGTATGGTTTTTTTACAGTTTTATGACGTATAAGAAATATTGTTTCACCCGCGCTTAGAACCTACCTATACAGTGTATCCAAGATAAGCATGCACAGCATGGGGATCTCGGAAACGGTAAGAGAAATAGTGTCGGTTAAATTAGACAAAACCTCTTAAGCATTGAGTATTTAACCCACAAAGTATTTGGTTTAAATTCTTTGCTTAATTTAAGAAAATAAGCTAATAGTACCTCTTCTTTAACCGTTTTCACACCTTTTCTTTTGGACTATTTCCCGAAAAAGTCGTACTGCTTTTCATACTTCTGTCTTGATTTTACTCTCAAGACTTCGGTAAACTATGTTGACACTCTTAAATCTCGTTTATTTTTGTTTCTTTTTGGTTTTAAACACCATTCTAACAGTTCAAATTGAGAAAATGTGTGGAACGCTCTCAGCAGCACTCAAAATTTACTTTAAGATGTAATTATTATACACATCAAAGGTAATTTTGATTTCAAACATCTTTCCGACTGGTTCCATCGCCATGCTTGTTTTTAATTTGATGTGCGACGTTGCCATATTCATAATTAAAGAAATACCTACATGTTATAATACACGTAAAACTAAATTTTTTTATAACAAAACTTATAATTAATAAAAATGCGGATTAGGTTAGGTTAGGATTGGTTAGGTTTTCTGTAAAGAATGCGCGCGGTAGCGCGCCAACCGAATTCCGAGTCTATATTGAAGGGTCGATGTTTCTGTAACAAGAACTATATTGTTAGGTGAATCTGTCCCGCTAACGTTAGGTTAGCCCAGGTTCGTCAATAAAACCTTCATTAAAACTATAATAATAACAATAAATAATTACAATTCTGTTGTCCAAATAATTTTCAATTGGTCATTTCATTTCCTTTAATAAATTGGTAAATCTAAAATCTGGCAACATTGCTAAATTTTTCATTTTAAGGCTGTCAAATTGTGACCGAGTGTGACTTTTAATTAATTTTTTTTACAAAAACTCTTGCATATCCCTCAATTTTTATTTTTGAAATGTAATATTGCAAATGGGTACTTTCTGGAAAAAAAATAAAATATGCAAATCGACTGTCAGGATAGTTTACCGGACCCTACTCTCAATAGAACTATCCATTTTAAGCAGAATTACTTTTTTTGAAGATTTTTCCAAATGATTGACTGTTTGTATTTTGGTTGACATAGCGAAAACATTGAAATTGTCAAAATTGCAAGGTGGCAAAGAGAATTTATTGTTGTCTTATTTGACACTGACAAGTAATGATACAGGTCGTTTAATTACTTATTAAATTATGGTAATCTAATATGGAGTAAATTTGGCAAAATTCTTTACAAGCCTAACAAAAAACACGATAAATCTTTATTTTTTTGAGTGTTATTTAATGCTGAGAAGATTATAATATCTAAAAATCCTATTCAAAGACGATAATTCTGCGGTTTGTCTGTCTGCCTTGTTAGTTCGCGGCTTAGCTTAACAACTGTCCATCAGATTGACTTCAAAATTTTGTCAAAAATTAGGGCTTATATGGGGACGGCCTGGTAATATTTTGGTAAAAATCCAATATTCCGGAACAAGATGGCGGCCGCGGCCTAGAGAAAGGTTAAACAAATCGTTACGAAAAAAACTAATTATCCAATTTATCATAAATTTTGCACAAAAATCAAGAATTTTGGTACGAATAGAATATGGCCGAACAAAATGGCGGCTTGATAAATTATTTAAAAATTCAACCTGAAAAAAATACTTAATGAACTGATTTCAAATTGTGTGCCATAACTAATTGTGGTATAGAGATGAACTAGTAAAACTGTGGTACTAATTGAAGATGGCGGCCAAATAGAATTTTTGTAATCTGAAAAAATCATCCTCTCAGGTTTCACACATCTTCGCGTTTTAAAATCCCTAGATTCCAAAAAATATATTATGTCAATTCCCTAAGTCCGTCTGTCGGTTTGTCTGTCTGCCTGTCAGTTCGCGGAATTGCTTAAAAGCTATTTATCAGATTGACTTCAAATTTTAGTCAAAAATTAAGGGTCATATGGGAATCACCTGGTAATATTTTGGTGAAAATCCAATATGCTGGAACAAAATGGCGGCCTAGTGAAACGTTAAAACAATTATTACTACAAAAACGAATTATCCAATATAGCTCAAATTTTGCAAAAAAATCAAGTATTACATAGAAATGGACTGGACATTTTGGTATGAATATAAGATAGTAAAATAAAATGGCGGCCTAATAAATTAAAGAATCAGCCTGAAAAACTACTTAATTAATTTCAAATTTTGTGCAAACTTTAAGTGTAATATAGAGGTATAATGGTAAAGCTGAATACGAATTAAAGATAGCGGAATAAAATGGCGGCCAAATAAAATGTTTAAAAAATCAACGTAAAAATCTTCTTATTCAATTGACTTTAAATTTTGGATAAAAATATTTGAAAAGACAGTATATATGTTCCTAAATGATTATGTACAGGGTTTTCCCGTATATTTTTCCAGCAACCTAGAGAGTTTATTTGAATAGATACGGAAATGTCGTAAATACAAAAGTTGTTGGGTTTTTTATGAGGATTTAGAATATTATATCATTAGTGCGAAAATATTATTGGAAATGTCAAATTTTGACAGGTTGTTAGTTATTTTAGATAAAACACCCTGTATATTAAATCATATTCTTGGAGATCTTTTTTTCTAATTTCAAATATATATACTTTTAATATATTCTGTCAATTAGTTTTGAATATATAAGCGTTTAAACATTAAAGAAATGGTAAGGTAATTTGCGTTAAAACATAGTGAGCCATGGTCAAGGCAATTGCAATGAACGACGCCTTTTTGACGTTACGAGCATTTTTAATATCTAATACGTTGGACGATGGGTTATTCGGAAGAAGATAAATTCGACATGATAGAATTATTATATTTACATGGTAAAAATGCATTGATAGGTCGTAACGAATATCATAGACGGTTTGCAGATAGACCAACACCGACTCGTAGCATAATATTTAACATCGTTAAACAATTGAATGAAAGAAAAACGCTTAAGCGAAAAGTTAGAATAGTGGAAAGAAACAATATCATAAAAAATCAATAATATAAAGTAGGTAAATAATAATATTAGCTTACAGAACTAAGTTTTGGTTTTTTTATACAGCCTCCTTGGTTTATAATGCATTTCTGAATATTTCTTCTAAATTTTCTGTGTATGGATGCGTAGATAAAATGAGGTGATTGGGTGTTTAAATCGTCGATTGTTTGGACTATATTTTGCTCTAAAGCTTGGATGGTTTTTGGCCTATTGTAGTATATCTTGTTTTTCAGATAAACCCACAAAAATATGTCCAATAGAGAGAGATTGGGACTGTTTGCTGGCCATCTTAATGGTCCATGTCTTCCAATCCAAAATAAATACCTGTCATTTAAAAAATTGGTGACCGGCTGGACTTATGAGGAAGGGCACCATCTTGTTGTCATATCAAATTAAGATATGAATTAGTCGGTAACAGTTCTAAATGCCCGGCTATATTCCCATTTAAAAATATAGGTCTAATAACATGATTGTTAAGAAGGCCACACCACACATGTAGGGATCTTCTTCTCTGAATTTTGACCTCCTAAAGAGCTCGCGGGTTTTTTTTTTGACTAAAAATGCTTATTTTTCCGGTTAAACACGCCTCCAGTGGTAAATGTTGCCTCGTCAGTAAAAATTATGTTTGACAGATTTAGTTGGTTCCTCATAACACGTCTTTCTTTTTCTTGGCAGAAGTGTAAGCGGTCTATTTTATTTTGTTCGGTTAATTCTTTAGTAGGTAAAAACCTATATGGCTTATATTTATAATGTTTTAGAACTGAGTAGATTTTATGCCATGATTTGTTAAAAAAAGTGGCTGCATCGGGAATTGAGCTCTCAGGATTTTCTAAAATAAGAATAAATATGATAAATAAATTATTTTAATACAAAAGTTTCAAAATTACCTTCAAAATATAATAAAATATTTAAATCTTCTTCAGCCTTTTTTTCCACTATTCTAACTTTTCGCATAATTGTTTTTCTTTCATTCAAATGTTTAGCGATGTTTAATATTGTCCTACAAGTCGGTGTTGGTCTATCTGGAAACTGTCTATGATATTCGTTACGAGCTATCGATGCATTTTTACCATGTAAATAAAATAATTCTATCATGACGAACGTATTAGATATTAAAAATGCACGTAAATAATTACTTCTGACCGGTAAACGTCAAAAAGGCGTCGTTCATTGCAATTGTCTTGACCATGGCTCACTATGTTTTAGCGCAAATTACCTTATCATTTCTTTAATGTTTAAACGCTTATATATCCAAAACTAATTGACAGAATATATTAAAAATATATATATTTGAAATTACAAAAAAAAGATTTTCAAGAATATGATTTAATATACAGGGTGTTTCACTTAAAAAAACTGACAACCTGTCAAAATTTGACATTTCCAATAATATTTATGCACTTATGATATAATGTTCTAAATCTTCATAAAAAAACTCAACAACTTTTGTAATAACGACATTTTCGTATCTACTCAAAAAAACTCTCTAGGTGGGTTAAAAATTATACGGGAAAACCCTGTACTGAACTAAATTGGGTCACTCTTCACTACTCCTAATAAAATGAAATATTCATAACATGGGAAGTTTCGGGTAAAGGAAATTTACCGATTTTTTCAATACGCGGGTGATATGAGGCAGTTTCTAGCCCGTTAACGGTGTTTTTTTTTTGTCAGTCTCGGAAGTGGTCTTAAGAATGGATAATTTACCGTTATTTTGAAATATGGTTTAAAGATGCAATTTTCATAAACCAATTTTATATTAAATATGAACTTACATCAGTCTGGAATATCGACGTTATTATATTCTTTATGAGCCCGTAAAAGCTTTTAAGTAGTTTTGTCGAAACTTCGTTTTGCTCTTACTTAGTTAACTAATTAATTCGAGGCCGTAAGACCCCCGAAAGCTGTTAGACGGGCACACATATATTATGTAGGAAGAAGGCAGTGAAAGGATTAGTGTGGCCGTCCTGAAGTGGATATACTTGTTTGACTAATGCAGACATAGAAGTTCGATAAGTTGGGAACCTGTAAGTCTTTGCAATTAGCCCTTGTAGGAGAGGACTTATTGATTTCGGAACCGGCATAGCGTTACATCCAGAGTTTTCTCCGGAACTGACTGATAGTTTTGGCAAGAGATTATAACTTTATAGTTATAGTTGGAGTCCAGCGAGGGTTTGTTCTGTTCATACATACTTTTTGGGCACGATTTAAAATAAATTAAGTTTTTACACATTTTTAAAGTCCGTCATTTTGTATCGTCGTGTTGAATTCGTACTATTTGATAAGTCGGTCAAGTTTCCCCCCCGAATCAAACGAATTTCAAAAATAGATACACTATCATTTTGCACATATTTTGCACAATTTTGCACACAATAAATACAATTTTACACACTCACCCAAGAGAAACTAAAGAATTTTTTTTAAACGGGGGGCAAACTTGACCGTCTTTCAAAATATCTAAATAGTTTTATATCAATTGTCCCATACAATTTTGCACACTAATTTTCAAATTTTGCACACCCTCCTAGACAAAGTTAAAGGGGGTCAAAAATTGCATTTTAGAAGGACATATTTTTGTACCCAAGAAATTACAAATACAATGTTTCTTTATCGGTATTATTTTATATGTACTTATCTATAAAAAATCAATTATGATACTTATTATTTTCCTCTATAAAAAGAGATCTTTTTTTTATAGGAAATCGAATTTTACTGACTTTTTAAACATTAAATTATGCCTCCATTTTGTTTCGCTATATAGGATAAACCAAATTTTACAGGTTAATCCAACGACATGGAAATAACATAGACCCAGTTGTTTACATTTTGGAGGAATCCAACATTAACCCTGGTTTGCCAAACCGTTACTGTAGCCAGATTATAACGGATATCATCCTTTATATTATTACCTAAATAAACAAGGAATTCCAGAAATTCCCAGTATAAATTTCCATATAGAATATTTTAAAATTGATAATTAAATAGCTTATTATAAATAACTCAAACCGAATCTGTTTTAAATGTAATTTAAATCTTCTGTAATTATTATTCCTTATTTCAAGAAATAAAGCCCAGAATAATCGGCAACGTCGGAATTCTACCTTTTTCGAGTACTACAGATTTCTTTCGGGAACATTCGGAAGACGCCGAAGACGGTCGTAGTCATTCATGATTTCGACCTATTTGATGCGCGGTGTTGTAATTGTTCTAGTTGGTGAAATAAGTGTTTTTCAGAAATCCAAGTGTTTTGTGTGGCTATTTTCAAGAATCTGTTTAAAAAACTTTAAGAAAATGGTGTGAACTTGCTTTATTTGCAGAAAAAGAAACGATTTAAACCCAGAAGTTTGTTTTCGAAGGTAAGTAAGGTTATGTCATATCAGTGCTGTAGTTGAAGGGTAAAATCATCGTCTAATAACGTTGTTATATTTGCAAATGAAGTATTGTTTTTGTATTGCACATTTCCGTTGGGCTTAAATTAATTTTTTATAACTTCAACTTATCTATAAAGTCGAAGACATTGATGACAAATGGAGTACAGCGTTTTGCTAATTTATATATTTGTGAAAAGTCTCAAATATTCCTCTAAAATTTATCAAACCACCTTTTTTGAGGGGTTAATAAACAACATAAATATACTATTTGTTAAAGCATAGATACTAAATTTTAATTGAGTAAGCTGTAAGACCCACTATTTTATGTTGTCATTAATTACTCCAGGATGGTTTGCATTTTGGATGAAATTTTCAAGGAATATTTAGGGTAGTGTCGGAGTTCTCATATAGCAAGCATATACAAAAAATGAAAATAGCGCAATAGCGTTACTTTTCAATTTTTCACTTACTATAGATTTTCTTTAATGAATTTGAAATGCTTTAATTTATTGCCTAAAAATTTGGTTTTTAAAAATAAGTAATCAAAAAAGTAAATAAATACCATCCTGAGGTACATTATCCCAACTAGAGAGAATCTGTTTTTATCAGGTGATTTCGGTAATATAAATAATAATATATTATAATGAATGTTAAAAATATTAAACATCTTGGCTCAAAATATTTATATTGTCAATAAGTGAAATGTATAGCGGGGAAGGTGGATGGTGGGAAAAAAAGGGGGTAAATTGAGGGATAAATACTGTAAAGATACGAAGACACGAAGTTCAATTTTGTATTCATATTAATATTGGGTCATGTTTATTGCTGATTTTCTGTAAATATGAATAGATCCAATACATGTAGAGGTGGCGTATTTTTATATAATATTACTTGCCGCGAGCCTGGCAAACTTTTAAAAGTAGTGGACTCAAATTTTTACCTAACTTCGCGTAAATGGAACTAAAATGTGTTGGAAAAGGGTGAAATCAAAATGTTTTGGAAAACAAAACCGATTTCAAAAAATAGGTTGCATTACAAAGTGATAAATTATATTTTATTACATATTTCCTATGAGGTCGGTGATAAGCTGATAAAGAAAGGTATTAAATAATCATTATACTCTTCGTATAGACATCAAAACACAAAGTGGGTCCATGTAACAAAATAGTTTTATCTTCATCTTTAGTAACAATTATAGTAATAAGAACTCACCCTGTTATTGGTTGTATTTTGTCATGGAAATGCTTGTTCTTTAATGATTAAGCTTATTGCTAATAATAAATATTGCCACACGAACCATTCATAAATATGTCTTTTGAAGGCACGTAGCCAGGATTTCAGTTCTAGAGGGATCCAACCCTGTCAAAACCAATTCAATGACAAAAAAATTATTAAGAAGAATGCTTTTTTTTCACTTGTTGCTAGTTCCCCTGCAAGCGCAACAAAATATGAAAAAAAGTTGCAAAAAACTAGTTATTTGCCAATATCCATCAAAACATTGCAGGTAGAGCAATTATGAAAATGTAAAAAATTATAGGTATATCTTGAGCAAATAGGACGTTGGCAACGTTTGCTTAATATTTTTAGGTTTTATATATTTAATAGTATTTTAATAAATAAGTGCTTAGTCACTTTGTTAATATCGAAGTTAATGTGGTGTTATCTTCCATAGAGGGTCTGGAACCATATTGCTATATTAAAAATCTGGATTTCTTTAATCATAAATGTATTCGTCTTCCTTTTTCGTACTTTCTCGAAATGAGAATCCTAAATATTCCTCACTGTCAAAATCGAATATTTTTTGGAGTTAATTTTTTTCAATCCTCAAAGATAAATTCAATAATTTTCTTATTCCTTAAATCGTGTTTTGTATACGTAAAGATAAGAACTTCAAAATTGTGTGAAAATGGATCACGAAGAGAAATTTTCAGCAGCTATCATATATTCTAAATTTAATAATAATAATTTTTGTTGGAATTATCATAAATTTGGTCTCGGCACGCATTCGCAATTTTGCTTATGACAGGAGATTTTTGTGGAAGAAAAATGAAATTTATTTTCCTATAGATTTATGTTAGAAACTGCCGTACTTACGAAAAAATCATTAGGTGCGTCTTTGTTTAGGGTAGCCTTTCTTAATTTTTTACATTTACATATTTGCGAAACTTCTTTGCAATCGCAGAATGTCTAACAGTGTAAACTTGGGCTTGTTAAAAAACCCGTCAAAAAGTTAGAATTTCAAAAAATAACCTTTCTCTTTCCTCTAAATTTCCGATTTTGAAAATTGTCATTGAATCATTAAATATGTAATAGACGAGTTTAATTTTTATATTAATAATTAAATATTAAATTAATAGGCTGTTACTTTTGTTTTGCCGATAATAATAGTTGTTTGTTATTATATCAAACCGTTTATAAATAAATTATACCAACATTTTAAACTTTGTTCTATTTTTATAAACCACGTGCCCGGGTGAAAATTTATATATATATTTTATACTTTCAACCTTGTTATTTAAATTTTTATACAAAAAAATTAAGTTTCAAATATAGTGTTAAATATTATACAGGGTGCTTCAGAATCACCAAAAAGTTTCGATGATTTTATTTTTAAACGTCTTGCATTTTAATGCATTTATTTACTTTTTTATTATTGATTTCTTGATAAAAGTTGGTGGTTCAAAAAAAATATTTTTGATAGTAATAAACTTTAGATCAGGATGTTCAAAAAAGTGGATTTCACTAACAATTTCAAAAAAATAAAATTTTTCTGAAGGTAGTTTTAAGGGCCATAAAAATCGTTAATATAAACTGAGTAAAATTTTTTATATTATAGTTATGGAGATATTTAAGGTCAAACAGCAAAAAACATTTTTCTATTTAAATCTTTCCTTAGCTATTACTAATATGATACAACTAATACTAAACCTTTATTTACGATTTATTTATTTGAAATACACTTTTTCGTATTTTTTGAATGCACTGTATATCTGACTTAAAGTTGAATATTGTGAAAACTATTTTTTTCGACAAACACACAAGTTTTATCAAGAAGAAAGTTTTTCGAGAAATTGATAATAAAAAAGTTTCCCATTTAGTGCAGACTTTTCCACGACATAATATCTAAATTAATTGTTTTCAAGTTATTATTAAAACTCTCACTTTTGCAATGTGAAGTCGTTCCTGTTCATCTTAGAACAAAAAAACTGTCGTATCCACCATACTAATATTTGGGCTCAAAAAAATATAGCAAATAATACATTATCTCAAAAATACCTACGCCACTGGTAAGCCTCGCGAAGATATCTGACAGCGTTGCAATTTTCACCGCAAACTATTCTTTATGCGATCAGTCCGTCTTTTTTCCAGTCATGCACAACAACAAATTGATGTTTGATTCTATTTATTTCATTTTTATGAATGAAATGCGGGGTCTATTTCTTTTTGACGTCATTGGGTTAATCCCATTTTCCCACTCGATTTTTGTGTAAGATTTCAAGTTATTTGGATAAATAGTTTTTGATATTGATATTTTAAATATTTAGCTAGGCCGCTATTTTGTTTAGCCATAAAGGTAATAATATAATAATAATAACAACCTTTGGAAAATAGGCTTTAATAAGCTACAATTAACGTGACATTAAAAACATAAAGTGACATTGACTAAGACATACAGGTAAGGTAACTGAAGGTATTTATAGAAGGTATAAGGTATAACATTCTCCCCACATTTATTTTTGGACATGGACAGGTATTTGGAAGGTTTTCTAATTCTAGTACAAGACGGTTCTTGCACTATTATTGTCGGACTAAATGAATTTCTTTCTCTGAACGTGAGGTTTCATCTGTGTGTTGACTTTCTTCATTTGGTTTTTTCTTGATGTGGAGCAACATTCTTGGTAGACTGACGACCTGAAGAAGTTTGCGTTTCTTCTAATTCTAGTGAGTTATTTAGAGGGATTTGATCTTCTAGAATATGCTGGGATTCTAAAAGAGACTTCTCTCCTGGCGGCGCCAGATGTTTAAGCGAAACATTTGACTCTCGGCCATCTGCATGACGAACAAGTGCATATTATGGATTCGCCTCGATTATGTATACTTCTTAAACTAATGGGTCATATTTTGTGCTTCGTACATGCTTCTTCATAAAAACTTTTCCTGATTCTGTGAGCCAAGAAGGTAAAGCTGTGCCATTAGTAGACTTCCTAGCATGATTAAACATTCTTTCATGTGAAGTACACCAGTAAAGGCGGCTTTGAGCCTCCAAAAGTAACACTGAGAGAGGAATGCTGCTTGAGTATATCATGACCGATTATAACATCTGCACACAAGTCTTGAGGAACTGATTTAGTACTTCCAAATCGACAATGCAGTGCCCAGATGTTAAAGATTGTAGGGATGTCGAAGCCATTAAAATATAACCAGAAATTGGAAATACAGGTATACGAGCAGAAGATAGCAAAGTTTTGATAAGGCAGTTAGATAAGTTTTCTGGGGCTGCAGCAAGAAGTTTAGAAGCAAGTAAAATTGAGGCTGAAGAAAATTTAGCTTTCCTTTTGCTTTGACATACCTTTGAAAAGTGTCCCCGTTTCCCACAATCATTACACGTAACATCTTTGGCAGGACATAAACTTCGTAAATGCCGTTTATTACTTCCACAAAAATAACATTTATACATTTTTGTATACTTGAGGAGTAAATGTAAGCTTCTAAATGTTTCTGCGCAGATTCTAGCGACTGAGCTTGGCTTTCAGCATCTTGTAGCTTCAGAGTATGGTTTTCTAACAGGTGTTGTCGAATGTGAATAGAACTCAAGCCGCTGATAAAGGAATCTCTAATATAGTCATTTCGATTTTCTTCTGCGGTTACCGTTTTAAATTTGCAGTCTTTACTTAGTTGCCTTAAAGCTTGTAAATACTGACCAACACATTCATCTGGTTGTTGCTTCCTAGTTGTAAGACAGTACCTGGCAAATATTTCATTCTTGGTCTTGATAAATATCGAATCGAGGATTTTTATAGCATCAGAATATTTGGTACACTCGCCAATGGGGTCTTGTAAACAATTAAACCCACGGAATTTGATAATTTTTTAATATAAAATAGAAAGTTTACCTTCATTTGACTGTTTTAAGAAAATAAAAGAAATGGATGAATCACTTTTTCTATTAAAAAAACCAAACAGAATATCAATATTTTCACAGTAGTTCAATGTGCCATATTTTTAATATGACAATTTGAGAAAGGCTATCTTGCATTGTTGCCAAACTTACATTATTGTATTGTATTAAATTTTTCATGTTTGTCTCCCGACAATAACGCATTTGGATCCCTGTGCCGATCCCAAATATTAAACTTTCGCCAGTGATGCACTTCGCTGTTGTTCGCCTTTTATATTAGGGCTTTATTGAAGATGCCTACGGCGCCTAACCTGGTGCTAACCGGTACCAATCTACCTAGTGTGGTCAAAACTAATTAACAGACTGGGCCGATGACGAATGTTAGACTTTCGCTAGTGATGCCCTGCGCTGTTGTTCGTCTTTTAGGGCTTTAACGATGACGTCTACGGCGCCTAACCTGGTGCTAACCTGGTACCAATCCACCTAGTGCCTTCGCGCTCCTGTTGGTACCGATCCACAACCTACAAATGCATTTTGTTTTTCCCTTATAATTTATACAGATCATATATAAAATAAACTTGGCAACGTAGCATCCACAGCACACTGGATTTCCGTCCAACAGACGACACTCCCGCTCTCTCTTTATTTTAGCAGTTGTAATTATGTTTAAAAACGTTTAATAATGTGTAATATAATAATTACTTCTAACTTTGAGTTAGAAATAATCATTTTTGTGTTATAAAGCGTTATAATATAATCTTAATAAGTCTTTTGCGTAGTTCATAAATTAAGTTTGTGAAAAATATGTTTTTAGCGATACGCCAAAAACAAGTTCAGTGCAACCTTCCGAATTGGAATTGGATATAATTTGAAAAGGTACCTCATCCATAAATTTTTGTGCATAGGAATTATTAAAAAAAGGTAATCTTTCAAATGTATATTTTAAATTTGTTAAATTCCATGGGTAAAATTTTTTACAAGAGCCTCGCCAATGTATTCATAATTAGTATGGCTTATATAATCTACCAAAAGTTTCAGCTTTCAGTCCCCTTCTACCTTGTCAATGGAAGACACAAAGTTTTCAAAAGTGGCTTTCCACTGGGTGCATTTTTGGGCAGCTCTAGAAGAGTTCGGATCGGTCTCAAATCTTTCAGGTCTCAGAAGTTTATCCATTCTTGCTTATTAACTTGTAATAATAACAACCTTTGAAAAATAGGCTTTAATAAGCAAGAATTATTGTGACATTAAAAACATAAAGTGACATTGACTAAGACATACAGATAAGGTAACTTAAGGTATAAGGTATAACAAAAGGCTCCTCGCCAAAATATTACCAGTTTATTCCTACGTTACACTTGATTTTTAGGCAAAATTTGAGGTAAATTGGATTAGCAGTTCTTTAGCAATATTTTTTTAACATTTTATTAGGCCGCCATTTTGTTCCGTCATATTGGATATACACAAAAATACTACCACATGACACTTGACCAAAATTTGAAGTCAGCCGAGTAAGTAAATTTTTAGCTATGCCGCCAACAGACAGACAGACCGACGGATTTGAGAATTTCAACTTCCCTGAAACGTGAAGATCTGCAAAAATCTCGGAGGGTAATTTCTATACGAATAAAATACTTTCCTCCTACAAGGGAAGGCAAAGGGACCGCTAAATGTTTTTATCATCTCCTTTCTGATTTTAAACCCCCTACCCGAATTTCTGATTACGTGTCTAACATATACTTAAAATTGGAAAAAACACATTAAATTGCTTGCTATAAACATACAGGGTGTCCCGAATTGCAGTGTCCAAACTTTGACAGCGTATTCTGCATTCAAAATAAGCCCTAATTTTCTATATAAACATATATCGGCAAATGCTTCGTTTTCGAAATACAGAGTGTTAAAGTTTTAAGAAAAAAATTGTTTTTTAGTCATAACTTTTTTATTACTTGAGGTATTATTATTTAATTTGGTAAACAGCTTTGAAGTAACAAAAGGCATTTTTTGATTTGAAATATTTTTTAATTTTTCATCAGTGGCGTCCGTACGGAATTTTTTTTGGAATATTCTTGAAGAAAAAATGGTACGCTACTGCTTTTTCTGAAAACAAAAATCATTCCTAAAATCCCCACTCAGTTTGGAGCAAATTTGATTCCTTGTCTTTTTTTCGTGCGTTGTAAGGATTTCGAGTAAAAAACTAAAAACCATTTTTATGTATGGCATAGTTAAAATTTCCTTTATTGTTAATTTCAGTAGCAAAACCTTTAAGGTGGGATTGTAACAGCAAGTTTTTAAAGTTATTTGGTTTCCGATATTTATTTCATGCATTCCGGGTGATATCATAATTTCTGAACAACGTATGTAGGGTTTCTAAAATAAAAGCTTGTCTGACAACTAAGGAGAGATGACGTCATCGACCCGTTGTAATGGAGATTTGCATTATGTTTGGGTTATCAGGGTGACATCGCAGAAGTTAGCAGGCAACCTATTAAAATCTAATGTCCTTGGTACTTACCATCATTCCTTCATTGTCGACTCTTGGTATGCCATGAATGCATTTTTATGATAATTGAACAATTGGTAGGTTCGTCTTTAAAGTATGACAGATGAGTTTATAATTATAAAATCGTCGATTCATTTTGTAAAACGGTAATTAGAATTAATTCAATTTTGAAGATGATACTTCATTTTACCGAAACTACTCTTTATTAACTAAGTTCGTAATTAATTTTACAAAAACTAGAATTCATAACTTTTATTAACTTAGATCTTGAAAAAAATTTATGGAGCACTTTAAATATCATTAAGGATTAATGTGGGCCCTAAAATTCACAATAATTGCTCAAAATGAGCTCCTCTAACTTCGACACATTTTCGGCATCTGCTCTTAACTGTGTCAGTGGCATGGGGTATAAAATTCGTATTGGCTCGCAAAGTTTCACAGGCTTGCTCTATCCTTAGAATCAGTTCTTCTCTTGTATGAACTGGTCTGAAATAAACTAAATTTTTCAAATAACCCCACACAAAGAAGTCGACAGGTGTGAGGTCAGGGGAACGTGGTGGCCAGGCAGTAGCTCCTAATCGTCCAATCCACCGTTCTGGATAATTATTATTTAACCACTCGCGATTTACAAGTGCAAAATGCGCGAGAGCCCCGTCCATTTGAATCCAGAATTCGTTTCTAAGATTTAGAGGAATATTTTCTAGATATTGAAATAACTTATTTTGCAGAAAATCATTAAATAACTGTCCATCTAGGCGTGCTACAGGTAGGTAGGTAGGTAGTTCGTACAACACGTGGATTGTCATGGCTCCAGACTCGTAAATTATGGAAAGAGCCGCTTCGGGTAAATGTGACTTCATCAGTCCATAAAATTTTTTTTCAGAAGTTCTCGTCTTCCTCTATTTGGCGCAAAAGCCAATTGCAAAAACTGACACGTTTTTCGGCATCACCAGGTTGTAAGTTTTGAACTGGCTGCATCTGAAATCGCTTCCTGTGATCTTTCCTCAAAACGCGATGAACCTTATTTTTAGAAACAAAAACTGCGTTGCCTTGTAAATTATGAGCTGCTCTTCGTAGACTTAATGTCCTATCGTTGTCAAACTTATTTAAAATTACGTTTCGATATTGTTCATTTCTCCTACCTTCGTTTCTCGGATTCTTTTTGAGTCCAAAATTCCTAAACATTAAATGCGTTTTAATGAAAACTTGTTTGCAAGGTAATCTTCTATTTGGAAATCTTCGTCGGTATTCCCGTACTGCTGCATTTGCATTTCCATTACAGAAACCATAAACGAAATGAATATCAGCATACTCAAAGTTACTGAATAACACCATTTTGAAATCACTAGATAGATTGATAATTACCTTTTTGTATAAACTGTAATGTATCTGACATTTATTTACTCTAAAAACTCAAATGTTACACTTTAAAGACGAAACTAGCAATTGTTCAATTGTCACAAAAATGCAATCATGGCATAACAAGGTGTTAAAGGTTTTGCCACTGAAATAATTAACAATAATGGAAATTTTAACTACGCCATACATAAAAATAGTTTTTAGTTTTTAATTCGAAATCCTTGCATGGCACGAAAAAAAGGCAAGGGATCAAATTTGCTCCAAACTGAGTGGGGATTTTAGGAATGATTTTTGTTTTCAGAAAAAGCAGTAGCGTACCATTTTTTCTTCAAGAATATTCAATAAAAAATCCTATTCGGACGCCACTGATAAAGAATTAAAAAATATTTCAAACAAAAAATGCCTTTTGTTATATCTCAAGTACTAAAAAAGTTATGACTAAATAACAATTTTTTTCTTAAAACTTTAACACCCTGTATTTCGAAAACGAAGCATTTGCCGAAATATGTTTATATCGAAAATTAGGGCTTACTTTGAATGCAGAATGCGCTGTTAAAGTTTGGACACTGCCATTCGGGACACCCTGTATATGAAATTAAAGATAAATGAGCCGTCGCTGGTTCAGTTTAGAGCGAAAGCCAACAGGGTTGCCATTTTTGAGACCGGCGACGCATAGGAAGATATATGTTTTCAACTTTCGAAATTATTTATGAATGAAATGTTGAGTCTATCCTTTGTTTTATAGTCTAAGTAAATACTTTATATAAAGCATTGAGCTAAATTAGGATTTTTTTTAAACTAGTGTTGCTTTTTCCTGTCAATTGTAACAGCTTTTAACAACATCGGCCATTATGCCTTTGGCTACACTTCCATCCACTTTTCAGTCACAAACGATATTATTCAAGACTAAACAAAGTAAACTGTTATTTGGCGGTAATATAATTTCTTTGTTTAGAAGCCGCACATTTTAGCAGCGATTGAACAAATTTCGACAATGAAATAAGCCATTATTCAATAGTTTATAAGATTTCGCCAGACAATGAGGGCGCAAATGGCAACTTTGAACTTAATAGGGACAATAATGGAAACCTCGGCGTGCAAACAAGTTGGCAACTTCTAAATTGTAGCATTTAGTCAAACAAAGGCAGCCCTTCGAGTGGTATTATTGTGACTCCGAAGTTAGGTTCACGGTTTGAGCTGAGATTTAGGAAGGGAACGAAGGGAGACCGGGCCCAGACTAAAGTGGGAGGCATTCAGAGATAACAGAAACTTATATGACAGGGTTAAGGGTGATGAAAATGATAGCTCGGAGGCTTAGTTTTGTGGTGGCTACTATAATAAAGTAATCAAGATAGACTTCGAGCTACTTATATCTTGTGCAATAAATTTATCCCCTTTATTCGCTCGAGAAAATTCAGAGTGCTTGTGTTTTTTTTTATTTTTCATGCAAGCGTATAAGCCGCAATATTCTTAAGGTCTTGCCATAAAATCATTTCATTATATAGATAACTAAGAAACTTACTTTATTAGAAAAAATGTTGGTGGTTTATTTATAGGTACGTTTATATCAGACTTTTAATGCATGATACTTCTATCGGACAATAATTTTGGCTAATTAATCGACAAAAAATGTATGTCTAAGATTCAATATTGAAATAAAAGTTTTATTGTTTTTTTATTTGTGTTTTATTTTGTTATTATTAATTAAAAGTTCTTAAGTTTTATAAACAATATTTTGTTTCTTTAGTTTTCCTCTAGCTGCTCAGAATAATGCTAATGCGGAAGCACAAGGGGTGTGAGTTCCATACTTTAGATAAAGATTTTAAAATGGGCGCCAGGTCTAGAAGGCCAAAAGATAGTAGATAAGAGGTATGAAAAAAAGATATATATATATATATATATATATATATACAGTAAAGACTCGATAATCCGGACTAATTAAAACACGGTCAATCCGGATTATCAAAAATCCGGATTACCGCGATTAATTTATTTACTTTTAATAAAACACCTAAAAATACGTATAAAAGATTAATTTATTAAAAAAAATACATGTAGATATAAAGAACTTGCTCTGAATTCTTAACATGCGCCCATAATTTAAATTTAAATGTAGCTACATTTTTTAAACACAAACATACACACACTTATACAAATCTTAAATAGAGGTGTATGTAATATACGTATGTACATAAATTAATATCTATTCATTAATGCATAAAGTCTGTAATTTTGGTTTGTTTAACTTTTTTTTGACTCGAAACGAAAGCCTGGTCTCGCAATTTTCTTAATATAAGTAATTCATTTAAAGGCACACTGTTCTCTTCTGCCCAATCGATGCATTGCTGGAAACATTTAGTGGCTAATTCATGCTTTACTGAAGAAGTTACATCAACGTCTTCTTCCTCTGGATCATTCTGATTATCGTCTTCATCCATTGTAGGTATCATATTGACATCGTTGTTAAGCCAAAAATCAATTTCAGCGTCTTCATGATCAGCGTTAGCATCAAGTTCTTGTACTAGGTTCAAAATTTCTTGTCTACCATTTTTTTCAGCTAAAATTCTTTGCTGTATGACAGACAGTGGTAGCAAATCATCTGGGTTACACTCTGCTGTTAGAGTTAGTTTATTCCAGCACTTTTCTAAAACACTAGGTAACACACTCTCCCACGCCTCATGTAAAAACCACACAGCATCTTTTAGATTAATACTTTTTAAGCATTGCAAGATATCTTCTTGCTCACTGCGCAAAATGTGTGATAATAAATTTTTTCTATAAAATAACTTTGTTAGCCGAATAGCATTTTGGTCCATTGGTTGAAATAACGCTGTGCAGTTAGTTTTAATTTTTCCATCGTCACTGATCAAACCTTCTTCTGTATCATGACTAGGAGCATTGTCAATCAGGAGTAGGGCGTTTTCAGGTAGATTATTTTCTCGCGAGAAATGTCTGACTTGCTTAACAAATGAATTGTGAAACCAGTCCTTGAAAACAGTGGATCTCATCCATGCATATTTGGTAGCCCTGTATTCAACTGGCAAATTTGTATTCAAAAATGAGCGAGGCTTCTTTGCTTTTCCGACAACCAGTAATTTCAGTTTGTTTGTACCATCAGCGTTACAACATGCCATAAAAGTTACTCGTTCTTTGCTGGTTTTACGCCCGGGTGCATTTGCTTCCTTTGAATGAACTAATGTTTTCTCTGGAAGGAGTTTCCAAAACAATCCGGATTCATCTGCGTTGTAGATCTGGCTGGGCAACAAACCGTTTTTTTCGATAAGTTTTAAAAGCTTTTCTTTAAACGGATCAATGGCGCTACTATCGTTGGTTAACTTTTCTCCGCAGATTTTTAAAGTTCTTAGACCATGTCGATTTTTAAAATTGATAATCCAACCTCTGCTTGCGTGAAAGTTATCATTCCCATAACACTGCGAATACAACTGTTTTGCCTTTTGTGCTAAAATTTCATATGAAATAGGTGCATGCCGACTTCTTTGCCGTAAAAACCAAAAATACAGTAGCTTTTCCATTTTAGGATATTCACATTGTCTCAAGGTCTTTCTAGACCCTGGGCCAGAATCACAGCACGTAATAAACCTAAAAATAATCACATTATTATTTTATGTTTCACTAAAAATGTGACAGTTAACTTACTGTTCTATAGTCTTTTTCTTTTTCTTGATATCCGAAATCGTAGAAGTACCCACTCCATATTTTACTGCTAACTGTTTATTTGGCACACCCTGGCTTAGCTGTTTAAGTATTTCGCTTTTTATTTCAAGGGTCAGCGTAATATGTTGTCTTTTTCTTGGAGCCATAATTCACACGTTCTTACTTATGCTATGCAAGCAACAAACTGACCCGTCAAGACGTGTTAGTAAAGTAGTGGGGAAGAACCGCCTTGAACAAATAATTAATGTTTCCAAAATCCGGATTAGCGAAACATACAAAAATTAGGATTACAGAGTACGCAATGTATTTAGGTAACGGTCCGGATTACCGCGGAATCCGATGTATAGAGGATCCGGATTATTGAGTCTGTACTGTATATATATATATATATATATATATATATATATATATATATATATATATATATATATATATAGTATTCCAATCGACGAAGCATTGGACAAGATTGCTATGAACGAGGATTTCTAGGCACATATAATAGAACTCTCGGAGCATTGCCTCAAAAATACTTATTTTTCTTTCAACGGGCAAATGTATAAACAAATGGATGGTGCTCCAATGGGGTCCTCGCTATCACCAGTAGTCGCGAATTTATTTATGATATACTTCGAGAAAGAAGCTCTTGAGAAAGCAAGTTTAAAACCCAAATTATGGATTCGTTATGTGGATGACATATTTATTATATGGCAACATGGTCATGCAGAGCTCGAAAAATTTCTGACTCACGTAAATTCAATCCACCCCAGAATACAATTTACTCTAGAGCTAGAGGAAAACAACAAACTACCATTTTTAGATGTTTTGGTCACAAAAATGCATGCATTGCAATGACATTTCGAATACACCGTGTATAGAAAACCAACACATACAGACAGATATTTAAATGAAAAATCACATCATCACCCAGCACAAATTCAAGCTGTGGCAAATACTCTAATATCTAGATCCGTGCGACTAACTGAAACACAGACGAGACAAAATGAACTTAAGGTACTATCTAGTGCTTTAAAGAAAAATGGCTACACAAATCGCACCATAGAGAAAGTTATTAATGCACAGGTTTCCCGAACAACGAACAACAAAAAATATGAGCCGGGAAAGCAACGAGTAGTCTTACCATATGTAAAAGGCACAACAGACAGAATCGGAAGAATTCTGAAGAAACACAACATACAAACAATACACAAGCCACAAACAACTATAAGTAAACTACTCGGAAACCCAAAAGATAAAATCAAACTGGAAAAGCACGGAGTGTACAGCATTCCGTGCCAGGACTGTGAAAAGTTGTACGTAGGGCAAACTAACAGGCGAATATCAGCAAGAGTGGAAGAGCATAAACTCAGCATCAGAAATAAACAAACAACCTCAGCTTTATTCCTACATCATCAGGAAACCAGCCATAAAATAAATTTCGATGGGTGTAGGGAGATTGCCAATATAGAACATTATAAGACCAGAATAATCCGAGAAGCCATAGAAATTGAAAAAAAAGGTGATTTGAATAAAAGGGACGAATCATTAAAACTACCAACAGTATGGAAGACAATAATCGGCAAATCTAAAATCGCAAAAACTCAAGCGCAATTAGCGCAACAACAACAGCACCATCCGGAAAACATAAATAACGACCAACGCCTGCGCAGATATAACCTTCGGCCCCGAGTGGGGGTATAAAAAGGAAGCGTCGCAGTCACCAACACTTCAGTCTCTATTCGGACGCGAGAAAGAAAGCTTCGAAAATGCCAAATGTGATTTTGGCGAAACGTCAGCAAAACTGTTCTTTTCAGAACGACAGTAGTGAACGGATGTACACCCGGAATGAAAACACATTATATATATATATATATATATATATATATATATATATATATATATATATAGAAAAACACTAGAAATGTACTTCAATAATTTATTTTAAATTCTTCCATTTTAGAAGATATCTAAAAAATACAATCTGCCCTATATTGGCACAACCAATCTGCTTTATTTTTACAGAAATAGACAAGCATAAATAAAATCTGCTTTATCTTTGCAGATGCACTAAAAGGTAAGTCATAAAGTAAAATTAGAAAACTTAGTCCATGTGATGCGCTCAAAAATGAAATTTAGAAAAGTTTAATTAAAAGATAAGATGATTTAAAATTTAATATATACAAAAAATAATATTACCAGTGATGATCTACATTAGCAGTTACATTAATCAAATATACCTTATAATCAAAAGAGAATAACAAACAAGTAAATGTAACTAAAAATCATAAGCCCGAACAAAGTAAGGTACAATATAAGATCAGCAGTTACCCTTATATATGTCTGAAAGCCATATAATAAGAAAATAACTGTATGTGTTTTAAAATGATATGTATAAGCCTTAAACAAAATGTAAGGAATCGTAATTAAAATATATGTTAAGTATTTTATTAAGATCAAAAAATTTTATTACTGAAAATTAATTTTAGTATTAAGATAGAGATGAGAGATAAAATTATTAAGGCAAATTAATCATTATTGAAAATAAATTAAGAATTAATATATATTTAAATTTTGAAATATCTCGCAATTGACAAAGAAGTAACTATAAGCCCGCCAATACAATCAACTTGAAATATAGAAATCATTACATAATAACACCAATTTCTGTTAGTCGATAAGCCCAGTTACCGTCACATCAAGGCATTCTAGAGAATCTGAATTAAATTTGTGTTGGAGAAGAAAATGTATACAAAGTATATTTATAAAATGTTTAAATTTGTTTTAATGAATTTTAGAACAAACAATGCTGTTCAAATGATATCGATTAACTGAAAAGCCCACAAATACAATT